>JAQFJA010000022.1:5852906-5864929 GCA_029874485.1 Naso brachycentron
TTTTATGTGATTGGAGTGACCTGAATCTAAAGAGCTCACATCTGATCTGTCAGACAAAAACAGCATTTTCAACCAACTTAAAGCTGATGTTAGTCTATTACCTCGCGAGCTTGCAAGAACTGATAAAATCAAGTGTCATTTCACTTGCTAAAATGATTGTTGGCTTGCCTTTGCCCATCTCTGTCTGAAATCGAGGTACCATTGTTTCGAAAATTATTATGAATTTAGTTTTGTAAATCTGTTCACTGCTTTCATGCCACAAGGCAGCAGTGACTAATGCGCCGTGAACACCGCTGCAATAGCAGGTAAAGATGAAGGTGACTTAAAGAAAATCGTGGATGTAAATAATGTTTTAGAGAAGGAAATGTTTTCTACACTTTTTTTAGTCCTTAAGGATACACACAATGCACTTAAGTCAGAAACACTGAATACATTTATGATTTTGTTTACAAGAAAACTCAACAGGATATATTTAAGGATGCATTTATTGTCTATGTTGTATAATCATTACAAGAAATCGAAGTACAGACTTAATATCTATCTAAAGCAACAATGCAGACCTACTTTTAAACATTTCATGCCATCAAACTTTTCGTGCTGTGTGACCCCCCCATATGGACAGGTTAACATATACATATGTGTTTGTTTAAAGCTACAGTACAATTAACGCCATGACAGAGCTTTTGTCTAAACCAATCTGCCGTGTGCTAGAAAATATTAAGAAACATTAGCCTGCCAGGTTACAAGATGATTCCATCAAATGTCGACAAGACATTTTTTATGGTTTGGGGGTGTTGTTGAAGGAAGTTATTGCAAACCGTTTGTCAGAACGAAAAGCTGCTGGTACAGTTTGTATGTTTGATGAGCAGAGTCAGCTGCAGGCGAGCAGCAGAAAGGTGGGTGGAGATGGTGTGGACTACGCAGATCCACACATACAACACAAAGCTGCAAGTTTTTATATGGAAAATGATCTAAAAAGGTCATTTTCAGTGAACAGAGATGAGGTTTAAGGCGTTGAGTAAATGCCCTGAGATGAACTTCAACACAACTGTGAGAGAAACTGTTTTCTGCAGTTTCTTTTCTTTACTCAAACTGAGTTGTTGCGTGTTTGCAGATTTTAACGGCTTTGGCAGTGATTGCTTTCCTCTGAAAATGAATCTATTCCCAATCTCCTCTGCTTGTTGCCCCAATACTGCATGGCTTCTGCATGAGAATGATAAACACTGCAGTAACGTGACAGAGCGTGGGAGACAGATGCTTTTCAAGATGAAATGCTGGATTTAGCTGGCGTAAATACCCTGCTGAGAGGCACTGATCGTAACACAGAGCCAGATAATATGCAAGAGCAGCAAACTATCCTCATCAACTGGAAGATACAGACTACACTCCCAGAATATAATTTCTGTTCAAATCCTAATTTATCCATACAAGATTTGCTTTGAGAAGATTTGTGATTTTTAAGTCCCCACACACTTCTGACCATAACAAAATTAGCTGTACAAGTGAATTTGACTCCATCATTGTGTTCAGTGTAACACACGGTACTGACAGCAATTTACAGGAAAACAGACGAAAATAGAAATACAACTAAAAACAAGGACAACAAAGCTTCACATATAAACATTTAACTACTTTGTCAAGTAGGTGAAAAAGACACATGTATATATAAATATAAATACAAAGAAACAAAAAGTAAAAACATACAACTGTGCAGAGAGTGCGACACTGGCTACCATCCATGGTGCCATCCTGCCTGATATCTACACATGCAGTTATGAGGAGGTCAGATTAAAAGCAGCTAATTTACTCTGACAATCCCTAAAGGGGTGTGTTATCAATACTCCACTGACAATATTCAGCTTTATCTTATGTCTAAATACATTGTGTTGGCAAGCAAATCTTGATCTTTACTCAGGGACAAAGACTGAGTTGGAAGATCCAACAGTCACTTTGGCAGCAATGCGCACTACAAATGCCCAACTGCCAATTGAATACATCTAAAGTCATGTTTGCTCTGTGAGACTGTCAGCAAAATTTCCAGGTGAATAAAAATTCACACTCAGCTTGTCAGGCTTTACTGGTATACATACTAAAATTAACATTAGCATAGCAGTGATGTTGAGGAAAAGACGCCTCCTACACAGAGATTCCCACAGGCCTTCAGTATGCTTCAGATGGGAAGCATGCAGGATAATCTAACAAGGTATGAAATCCTTTTTCAAACTGTGTGGTCTGTGTCCAACAATTTTTAAATCTGTCAAATTAATAAACAATAATGCCCAGCCAGAGCAGTGGTTGGTCATGTGCTCCAGGTAACAAAGCATACAGGATTTGACCTTCTTTGTCAAACTTTTTTTGGTTTTGAACACAGCTCACATCTTAGACCCCTTTAGACGGCGCAAGTTTTCGCATCAAACGACACACTTTTGTTGCGGTTCAACCTTCCTTTTACATGACAACGGTGTTCTGGTGCCACTGAAACCGCAAAACATTTGAAACCGGGGTCCAGAGTATAATTTTTGGAAATGGCAACCTTCTTTCTGACTGAGTAAACTGGCAAACCGCAAAGCCTGTGAAAGTGGTGACTCCGCTAATCCTAATGCTTGCCCAAGTCAATGTATTCTGCTCTAGTCGCTACCAACTCTGACTAAACATTCTGCAGTGCACTGAAAGCAAGCAGAACATTATGACAGTCTTTTGAGGCAAATTTGAGTGTTTGTAGCATAATTTTAGAAGTCAAACTACGGCTGAATTTCTTTTAGTTGTGGCTGCTTAGGGCTTAGCAGCAACAGGAAGTCAACAACTTTAAGCAGCTCTCATGGCATGTCATTAAGTTACACTGCCAACTACTGGCCTGGCAGACATTCGGTTGTTCAAATAAACCTGGATTTTTCTAAAGATGCAAAGAAAGCCTTTTCCATTTTAGTGGGGCTGCTCTCGTCTAAACGTGGCCTGAGGAGAGACTGTGGTCCTTATCACCATTGATGCAATTCATGGCATCCAGACAGCAAAGATTTTCACACACGGGAGAGGGATCGGGGTGCCCGTGGAATGCCATCAAGGACAGGTCTGAACACATCTACGATCAGATGTCATTCAAGTACAGTACTCGCATCATTGTACTAAATCTTTAAAGGACAGGTTAAGCTTATTTTTGTCTGTCTTAAAACAGTAGTCACATGACCATATGAAGACTTAAACAATTCTGGCTTTCTATAATCACGCGTTCTGTTCATACCTTCCTAAGGTATCAACAAGACTCCATCAGTGGGAAATGTTTATTTGCTTCCTCTCTCCCACACACATAACTAACATTCATCTAAATCAGGTGTGTTGAACAGGGAAATCCTCTTACACGCAGGACAGTGTGCACCCAGGATCAGGGCTGAAATGTTTTTTTCCCTGCTTAACACACCTGATTCAAATGGTCAGCTGGTCACGAAGTTTTGATGAAACCTGATAAAGAACCATTCATTTGAATCAGACGTGTTGAGGAGGGGGAGAGGGAAAAAAATTCAACTTGATCTTGGGGGCTCACTGTTCTGCATGTATGTTTTCTGGCTCCCACACACCTGATCCAAATGATCAGCTCATCATCAAGCTCATTCATTTGAATCAAAAAGGCACGGATGCTCCTGCCACACTACCACCACACGCTTCCCCTTCACCAATCTATATCTGCTCTTACTGGCTGTGCCTCATACCTGCACACCTGTGACTGGGCCAGATTTTTGGCATGCTAGAGATCGTGCAACACTCCATGATGCTGCTTATGACTGCATCCTTGAACACTGTTCATGGGAGTGCGAGCTGATTTGCCTGTGATCTGGGGCTTTTTGCCCACGATCTCCAAAAGTGTCGTAGACAGCAAAATCATGGCTAAAATCCTTAAGTCTGAACTTGGCACAAAGGGAGGCAGCAAAGAGGGCTTCAGCCGGGACTACTTCAATTAGCTTCTTCTGCCAAGGAGCAGAAGCTCAATTGAAAGGATCTTCTAAATTGCATGGACTCTACTTAAATATATATATATATATATTTTTTTTTGTGGCTGTAACACTGGTTACTCTGAGTTGGGAATAAAGGTAATGCTCAACACGCTACATTCAGCTAGCAGCTGCAGGCAATCACCAGCTGAATGGTGTCTGCAGACCTGTGAGGTATGCTGCAGGTCAGTTTTGCTTTTTTAGACTGTTTTATTCATCCTAACGTGTTCTGTTGAACGTGAGTGTCATGCGTTGAAATAAACTCAATCCCATGTGAATGTAAGCGTTGATTACACTGGCAAACTACTCCAATGGACTGAACCGGATTCCTGCATAGGTAGGCAACAACTGTTGAACTTACCACTCCCTGAACTCACCTTCATCCTGCCTGGCTGGTAGGATAAACTTGCAACCAGCTCATACATCATCTACATCTGCAACTCCTTATTTCCCATTTCCCCAGCACATTCCCTCTCCCCTTAGACTTTGACATTTTATACTGACTTTTTTGGACATTTCAATGGACTTGTTCCCCCTCATGTGCTGGATGAAAATCATAGACAAGTAATCCTGTTGGGAAGTTGAATACTTTCTTTCATGTATTTGTGGTTGTATACTTTAAGGTTGAGTTAAATGGTCTGATTATGATCATTTCCTATGGTTATGTTTCCCTTGTAGAATGAATTTATTATATCTAATACTCATAACCATGAAGGATTTAATGGATGAAGGTTTAATCTATGTTATGTATGTGCTGTGGCCATATGGAAATTTGGTAACGCTAAATTGAATTTATTTTATTTATTTGTGTTCTTTTCCTAAATATAAGGTACCTTTAAATTAACTATAAGGTAACTTTATTACCTTATATACCTTATATATTAAGTTCACTGACTGTTGTCATCCCTCATTTCTCCTTTTGCTGAACTTGCTGACTTCTGATTAAGCCAGATAGTGACTGCTATTACAACAAGCTAATACCTGTTTACAGTAAAGAGATGCTACATTGAGTTTCATTCCCAGGCAGGGTGACAAACTAGCACCAGCCAAATGCTGGCAAATATTAAAGTGATAGGTTTCAAACACAAATAAATGATTCTCTATTAAGCAACTACTGGGTTTGACCATTTCTCTCTCAATGGCTAGAAGATGTTCAGATTTCAAAAAGTTCTTATTTGAACAATTATCTATTTTTCTCCAAAATCAATCACATCACCAATAATATCGCTAGTAGACTGCAACTGAAAAGGTGAGTGTCTGCAGGAATAAATGCACATTTGTCTCACTAGGGCAGTTTCTTAAGATGAGCTATACTAAAAAAGATCTTTTCAGAACAGGAAGCTTTATCCTAACACACAGTATCACTACTTTCAGGGTGGTATGTGGAGTAATGGTCAAAAATTCTGCTTCTCAAACAGCGTGAGCTCAGGCCCCAGCACCTCATCACGACAGCCTGCCCACTGCATCAGTGCTCTCTTCACTCCTAGGTATATGGTTCTCATCGCCATAGCAACCATTGCACAATGTATTCAGTGCTTGGTAACCAGCGCTCCAGCGCTAGTGTAGGCTGAGGGAAAACAGGTTGCCTCTCTATTACCTTTTTCTGAAGAAACGGTACACAATGCCAGGAAGATGATTTTTCATGCTCTCTCTGTTGTCCTAAGCTGTCAGTCTTTCAACGGCTTAATTCTCTCTGCTGGCAACACTTGTGTGGTGCTGCCACACATACACAAATATACACACAAACACTCATACATGCCACACACCCATCACATTAGGTTTCAGTAATTATGGGCTCTGTGTACAGTAAAGCTCCCGTGTCTCTTTGTCCATTTGTAGTATTCTTGATTGGTGGGCTGACACAGCAGACACTTGATACACAGTCTTTACACAGAAAGCTACAGATTGTAAACCCAGTTTAGTCTGAAAATGCATTGCTCTTCCTTGCAAATAAACTAATCAACTGTAAACAAACTCTGAATTTTCACAGGCACTGGAGAAAACTTCTATCCATTGAAAACTGTGGGGGAACTGTATCCTTATGATGGAAATTGTTGTTGGTTCAAGGACTGAAAATGTTAATAAATATAATTCACATAAATATGGTACTGCAGCAGCATGAGGCATTTCTGAGGATGATGTAGGTGTTTAATCTTATACTGACTGCAGCAGAGCGGTGGGGTTCCAACATCATATGCTCTCTAATTAACACTCACACCACACACACACTCAGCCTTGGTCACTTGACCTGCTCCATCTGACTGCCATCAAAGAATACTCTTAAATCTTTTGACATATCTGCTTTATGTGTTTACATAAGAACAGAACAGGCTTTACTGTAGCCTGTGGAAGAAGCACACGAGTTTCAATTAAAATAAGAATATACTGCCCCAAAGAGAGATCATTTAATTTGTTCTCTGTCCACGACAAACTTTTTCAAGAATTATATGACTAACTTCAATTAAATCTTAATTTCAACCCACTGACCTACCAGCAAGACACCCAAGATGTCATCCTACCTGCTCTTTGATCTCCTGCAGCTTGTTGCTCTGCTCCCGGATGTCATGCAGAAGCTGCAGAGCTTTATCGTCCTCCTGTGACACCTCCATACGGGCCTGTTCCAAGCTACGCTTTAAACTCTGAAACCAAGACACAAATCTGTTCAGGCAGGTGACAGTTTGTTGAGCACACTCAGCCAAAGCAAATACAGTCTAATACAACTGCTCTTCAATAAACGGTGATAATGTGAAGTGTTTTTTTTTTTTTTTGACAGTTTAGAGCAGGTGTTGTTTCTAGTGTTTTAGGAGAGTTTTGGAAACTGTGCTGTTGAATAAAACTGTGTTTTGCTAAGAGGTGTTTCTAATATTTTGCCCACCCAAATTATGGGTGGTCAAAACATAATGACTCCAAGCCTACTCACACTGCATTCTGTGATGTAGGTTGCCAGGTCCTGTTCCAGGATGGTCCTCTGGGTCTCTGAGGCCTTCAGCTCTATATCCTTCTGCTGTAATACTGACTCAAGGTCAGACATCTTCCTCTGGACAAGTGAGATTTCCTGTTCAACCTGGAAACAAGAAGGGACCAAACCTTTGTCCGACAGTTCAGTTTAATGGATCTCTGGGGATCCATGGAAGTTTTTTCACAGCACTCCTATTCAGTGTAGCTGTGTTTAAGATCTATTGTCTAAAATATGAATAACAATACAAACATACATTTGTAATGTTTGTATTTGTGTGTGCTTGTGTGTGTGTGTGTGTGTGCTTGTGTGCCCTTGTACAGCTATCTTTGTGAGAACCAATTTTTAGTCATTTGAGTTTGAGGACATTTTTTGTAAAGTGAGGACATTTTGGATGGTCCTCACTCTCTGACAGGCCTTTAAAGGGCTTTTGGGGGATTAAGGCTTGGTTTTAGGGTAAGTTTTAGGTTAAGGTTAGGGTAAGGGTTAGGCATTTGGTTTTGAGGGCTAGGGTTAGGGTAAGGGGCTAGAAAATGCATTATGTTAGTGAGTGTCCTCACAAGTATAGCTGTACAAACTCTGGCATAAACACTGACCGTGTGAGGACCAATAGTCTTCATGTGGCCCAAAGACCGGCCCTAATGTGGCATGACTGGATTTCTGAGGTCCTGGTTCAGTGTAGGGGTAAGGTATGAACTGAGGTTAGGTTAAGGTTAGAGTAAGGCACAGGCTGGTTAAAGAGGCCATATTATGCTCATTTTTGGGGTTCATATTTTATTTTTGGTTACTACTAGAGCAGGTTTACATGTTTCTGATGCTAAAAAAACTCATCTGTTTTGTCACACAGCTGACTGCAGCTGCCCAAATTTTTCCAGGATTTTGGCCTCTGTCTGTCTGAGACGCTCTGCTTGATCTCCTGCCCCGCCCCTAAAGGCTTACTCTGCTCTGATTGGCCAGTTCAAACACACACCTTACAGATGAACCTATAGAGAAGCCCAGCACATTGTGACACACTAGTGGTCTGAGATTGTAAAAAACTGATGAGAACGGAGCGTTCAGAGTCATTAGAAACAGTCCCCAGGGATTACTGCTACATACCCTCAGCTCATGATTTCATACTTTGGCATCATTTAAAACAGCAACCCAACTTTGTAACATCATTTATAGGTTGAAAGAGACAGAAAAGCATAATATGTCCCCTTCAAGGTTATGATTATGGTTAGGGTAAGGGTTTGGGTTAGGCTGTACAAATGAATGGAAGTCAATATAAAGTCCTAACAGGAATATATACACAAACCTGTGTGTGTGTGTGTGTGTGTGTATGCGTGTGCAAGATTGCAAGACTGGACTTTGGTGGCATTGTTAGCGATTGATGATACAATTAGATGTGCCATTACAGCGTAACATGGCCTGAGGAGCCCTGAAAACCAGAGGAACAGCAGGGCTTCCTGCGCAATGACAGATACACAGTCACAGTTCTTGGTGCTTTGTAGCACTAACGCACAGTCAGAATGCAGACACATGCTCATAAACACACGCTGCCTCAGCATGGGGCTGGAAGCAATGAACTGAAATCAAACCTTTCTGCAACCGTTTTTTCAGAAGTTCTGACTGTTCCCAACCCATTTTAGAGACAGATCAAAAAATGTTGTATAATAATCTAGTCAATGATACATGATAGGAACATTACCCAGAAATCTAACACAAATAGGTCTGCGATTTTTGGTTGTAGATCTTGAATAATGCTTTATGGCGGGATGGAGGTGGTGGAGTGGTTCAGCTATTGTTGTCGAGTCTTAATTTTTTAAACTGGAGTGTTCCCTGTTTTGCAAGTTGATTCACACATCACTTGCAAGCTGCTGGTTGGAACCTACTAAACCACATGCTCATTTTACTTTCAGTATTTTGTTACTATTACAAGACAAATCAAAGGTTATCTTTATATGTAGTTGTTTTTTTAAAAATAATTAATCCACAGAGCTTTCAGAAAGGTGCAAAAAAACAAAAACAAAAAAAACCCAAACTACTTTTCCCCACAAAGTTATTGTTACTGTGAATTTAATGTTTTAAAAATTTTGTCGGGTCCAAAACGTTTTTTTGTTTGTTTGTTTGTTTGTTTACCTGTTTAAAATTAGCAAAGGCTTGAGAGCCAATATCATAACAACACTGATACCACCTGGTATCTCTGGGTCGTCAGCATACAAGATTCTCCGGATATGGCTTAAGTAATCCTTGGAATCTAACTGACAGCCACCAGAGCAAATCGACCACAGAGTATCTTTACCAGCAGTGATAAACACATCTGTAAAAATCATGTTTTTTTTAAGTAGGTCAATAAAGAAACAGACTTAATAGCCCCTTTTACACAGCTGTACAACTGTACAACGTCGGTTTAATGTGCCTCTAACACGCCTCTCTGGTCTGTTTAAACAGCAGCACAGGTTGGGGGGTCCCAGTTGCACCACCAATAACCCACCTTCAGTAGGCAGCATCGGAGCCTGGGTCGAGTGACGTCTGTGTAAATGGGAGACCTGTTAGGGCGGGTCAGGGGCATTTATCTTGAAAGAGGAAAAATAAACTCAAAGGATAAAACATAATTATGACACAATGGACGTTTGACTGTTTTAATGGAGTTTTATGAGTGTAATCACTTCTTTAATTATTTGTGGTCGGGGTTGAACGTGTTCAGGGGGTATATTGTATAAACGTTTAGAAAAAACAAAAAAACAGATTTTTATCCTGTATATATTTTTCTCTTAAACTTTAGTATCGAACTCAGTTGTGTAAAAGAAATAAAGGAATGGGTGAACGGACTAATTTTTCACTTGATGCAGCGCAAAGCTGTGAAGAGAGGAAAAAGAGTCCAGTACAGGCAGCAGCCTGTTGATCTGTAAAAAACTCACTGTCTTTTTTGTTTTTTTTTTTAAATCATGAAACATAAACATGTACACGGTGAAAATTGCCCGCCCACTGTAAACATGTAGCCTAGAGATTTTTGTACACATAACTTTACACACAATTGTGGCCTATGTCGGGCATTTTTAAGCTCACATGAAATCAACAGAAGCAGCTCTGTACAAGATGGATTCAATGACTGTGTTACGTTACTACTGTCAGCGTCGTCTGACCATTTTTACACAGTTCAGTCACTAATTTTACTGTTTGTGGTGCATGCCAGACATTTATTTTAACAGAGGAAGCTGATGCTGTTAAACCTCGCACCAGTGACGTCCCCTATTGAGTCAGTGACCGCGGCTTGCTGTGTAAAATGACAGACTGCTCGTATCTGTGTAAATAATATTGAATTAAACGAAGGCGGGTTATTGACGAGCCTTCAGTGCGGTGCTGACGCAGGGTCTCTGTGTAAAACAGCTACTGTGACAATATTAAACTAAACTGATAATGACATAGTTTTTTTTTCTTTTCTATCACTGAGAAAATCAAGTATTTCTTGCAAACATTCTAGTTTATTAAATATAAAATGTTGTTGATGAAGGACAAAAAAATAAAGAATCTTGACGACTGAGTTGTGAAGGGAGAGAAGCTTGCTCTCCAAAACAGAGCATAAACCATGTCTAGGTCATAAATGATAATTAATGGTTTTTGGGTTGTTTTCTTTTTGGTGTTTCATTTAGATGAACCTGGTTTGACCTCTCTTTTCACAGTTCTATATTGTATGGGAAAGATCAGGTGACATCTGCTTTGGAGCAGCTCAGTGCCTCATACTCTTATTACTTTTTAGGTCCTTTTATTTGCAACTGAACACATTTTGTTCGACAGAGCTGTGAGCTGTACTGTGTGTTGTTGTTTGTGTTCTAAGTGTAGCGTGTACAACTGTAACAGATTGATGACAGACGTTTCACAAATAGTCAGAGAGTGATGTGGAGTACTAAGATAAAAAATACACAGACACATATACACACACACATAAACACACCAGTTCTGCTGCAGTGTAAAGGCAAACTGACAAACAGATGGCTCATTTTGCTTGCTCTGGAAACAAACTCTTACCATGTGAGGAGTAATACCTGTGACATGTGTCCGGTAGTTCTGGCTGTCGCGTGTTTTTAATGAGGTTTTTTCCAGGAGATGGTCTTATTTAGAGATGTGGATGGATGTAGTCAATCTAATCTGTGGGAAAGGAGAGTGTGAAGAGAGAGAGGGAGATAGGGAACAAGCAGAGAAACATGACATTAAACAGTCTTTACACACAACCCCTCCTGAACACTGAAGGGCTGACTCAGTGCTCTTATGTAAAACACTTAGCTTTCATAATTGTACTGTATAGAAGGCTTTTTTCAGTCTGTCAAGTGGAGCAATTTTTCTTTCATGTGTGTCCTGTCACTCATCATAAATGTTACAACAGATTATTGAATTCATGTCCCTCCATGTTTACTTTTTAAACAAGTAAACCAGGTGAGATATTAAGCTCTAGGCAACATGATGATTGCAATCAAAATCATCATCATGGTCTTGTTCATTATACAGAGCTCATCCAGCAATTAGCAATCAAACACCGAAGGCTCAGGAGGTTCATATAGCACACAGACTTGGGGCCTGATTTTCGAAAGGTCTGCGTATGTAAAAACATGCAAACTTGATATCACCTGCAAACAAATGTGCAAACTGATCCACTCAGGGTGCGCACTGAGGATTGCGTCTTTCAAATGAGCATGATAGCGCACACTGTCGCTTTAGCGCCTTTGCCTTGATGAATATGCAACATGGGGCATATTCATAACCAAGTGTGCAAATACAGGAAGGAGAAAATGCAAATACATTAATTTAACACAAGTATTGCGATTTATCAGCCTGAAAGCGATTTCAGTGACTGCAGTTTGCATCAGTTTTTAATACAGGGCTCCAGACTGCAACCAAATGGTCGCATTTTGCGACTAAAATTAGAGCCAGTGCGAGTAAATTTTTCATCTACTCGCACATGTGCGACCAGTAACTTTGCCGTTTTTTGTTTTTTTTAAATTAAATATTTTTTGTTGCTGACAAACCGCTCCACACTTCAACCCACTAGTTGGCGGTAATGCGCAAATGAGCTGGTTTGCCAACTGACATTAACTTCAAAAGAA
>JAQFJA010000022.1:5984112-6001258 GCA_029874485.1 Naso brachycentron
ATTTCTACTATGTATTTGTTGTATGATCCTTTTATATACTTTTATACATTTTGATTATTGTGAAGCACTTTGTGACCGCTGTCTGTGAAAAGCGCTATACAAATAAAGTTTACTTACTTACTTACTTACTTACTTAGAGACAAGGGCGTGCTAATTTATTGCTTTTACTAACAAACCTTCTGGCTCTGGGGTAAATTGTGGGTTGACGTAGGCCTAAATAAAAACTGTGTCTCTTAGATTAGATTGGAATCTTTAATGACCACACAGCCAGGCTGGTGGAATTAACTTTCAGTACATTACAGCATGTTACATTTTCCAACACAGAACAACTAACAATATACAAATAGACAATACAAGACAGACATCATTCATTTAGGTATGAGGTGTTGTCTATGACTTTTTTTTTTTAAACTTATAATATAGGCTATAGTATTCTATTTGAAGTCGGTCTCAAAATTACCAGAAGCATCTGAATGCAGCAGCAGTGCGGCGCTACAGTGACATTTTCTTATCTTCTTTATCCAGCAGGGAAACTGTTGAGCACTTCACAACAGACACGTTTTGAACATTTTATGTTTGCAGTGTGTTCAAGTGACATTCTGACAGCATGCTAACTCGTCCTCTCTTTACAGCATTGTGAAGGCATCAGTCACTTTCTTGCCGGCTGTTGCAGACTTACTGCAGAACATTGTGTGCTGTTTGACTGTTTGGTTTGGCGATAGGTGTTGCCTACCTGAAATTATAAAAAGGTGACTGCTGGTCCACCCTTGTGACAATAATGTGTAATATTCATATAATATCCTCACAGAGACTCACAGTGCATCTTGGAACTTAAAAATTAACTTATTGCCCTCACTGTATTTTATGGCACTGATTTCCCAAATACAATTCTGTAATATGATTGTAACCTTTATAGTGGTGTTTGCAGTTCTCTTTTCATTGTAAAGAATTTTGTCTTTGTCTTACGACAGAGAAAAGAAAATGTGTTTTTTTAAGACAATGGCAGAACAGTAGGCCATCAGTTACTAAAACTGCATATCATTTACTATTTTTTTAACACAGTTTCTACACTGTGTTACACAACTCCAGCATAACTGCGGCACTCACACAGGCAATTAAAATTTTTTCCAGCAGTTAGTGGCAGTTATGTGCCAAAAACACCATCAGACAGACCCTATTACCTCTGACTATGGATAAGATGTAAACATAATTGAGATATCAAGATATACTTAGATCAGAAGAAGTTGCTGTGTGTTTAATTCTGCAGCAACTTCTGAAAACTGGGAGGTGGTGACCAGCAAAAATAAGAGCCCAGCAGAACAAGCGCTGTGGGGGAAAAATGTGGTTGCATTGTGTAATGGTTTTTCTTTTTTGGAGTTTAAATTGTTTTTATTTCACTTACAGTGAAGGATAGAAGATACTGTAATGTAAAGAACTCTTTTTTTTTCAGCCATATTTCACACTAAAGAGACTCATCAGTTATTATGCTAACACCTTACTTAAAGTATGCATCTATAATGTATTATGGACACACTTATAATACATAATAATGCACTTACAGTGCTGTACAATCAAAGTTATAAGCAGTGTGTTAGTGTTAATCCTAACCTGACCTGACCATAACTACCCATAATGCATTACAAAAGTGTTCAAATATGTTATAATGTGTTATTCGACAGGCTTCATTCATTCATACGCAATGAAACTGTTTCATAAAAACAGAAAAAATTAAATAATTGTTTTGGACCTAAAGCAGGAAGATTAAAATAATTCAGTGCTTATTTAGTATTTCAGTATTTACCATTCTTCTGCTTTTCATCTGTTTTTCCCCCAAACAGAAGCAGCACATGAGACTTTGAGAGCTTAACAAAAGGCTTCTTCTGGGAAAAGCTGCACAAATACAAAGGCCATATTCAGCTTGATGACCACCCTGCCCTCACATCATTGTCCAGTACTCCATGTGGTGGACTCATGTCTGCATGACTCTGAGTCCAGGCTGATTTCCCATCAGAAACAAATGGGCTTTCAGTGGATTTGATTGTTGTGTTTGTCTAAGAGGTAACTGTTCCAAAACCCATCAGGCATTTTGACCTTAAAATGTTAGTCACCACTTGTTGACAAAACAGCACATTCATTCTGATAGTATGTAGAGGTTCACCCTGTTGAGTCAACATGAGAGGTGAGGCTGTTACGACCTGTGTAAAAGTCTGCTTGAGTTTTTCTTTTGTTTCGTGTTGTAGCTCTTACAGGTTACAGTTTGGTTCAGTTGCAGTCTGAAAAGTTTGGTTGGCATATCTTGAAAAGTACCAGAAAAACATGAGACTGTACCATCATTTTGATCAGTTTGTTGGCTTTTGTGATGGCACTGAAGTCAGAATATTTTTTAATAAAAATGTAATTTTTGTTTTCAAAGTTAAATGCCTTTTTCAATGAGGTGATGATTACAGTGTAAAAAACAAAACAAAAACCTTTTCCCCTTCTTGCTTGGGTGTGTTTGTGTTGGCAAAGCCTGCTGTAAAACTGAACAGAAACCAAAAGTGTGTAGACATGCCACCATGCCCATAGTTTTGCCAAGAGGTAATCTCAGTGAGCGTGGTTGCAAGAAAATCCTACTTCCTCAATTCAAATATATTAAAACACACAACATAACATAACATAACATAACATTACATAACATAACACAACTTAAAATAGCGTAGCATAGCATAACATAACATAACATAAGTTTTTGTAAGTTAACGCAACATAAAATAACATAAAGTAACATAACATAACATAGCGTAACAATGTAACATAATGCAACATAATGTAACCAAAACATAACATAACAAACATAGTGAAACAATATGTAACGTAACATAACATAATTTAAAATAACAACGTAAAGTAATGTAACATAACACAAGTTATCAGAGAGGTCAAGATCATTATGACAGACAAGAAAAGAAGGTGGCAAGTTAAAGAAAAAAGAAAAGGGTGGCCGCTTCCTCTCTGACTGTGTTAAAAGTGCATTTGATATTGTCTCATATGCAGTCCCCTAATTAAAAGGAATCATTCTTGTATCATGGCAGACTATTACTAACAAATATTGCATTGTCATACACAGAATAAGTATAACTTGTGATTATGTCCCTAACCACTCTCATGTCTGCACAGTGAGCTAGCAGGTGGATCACAACCAACGTGTATAGATGTATGTCACCACCTACTGTGTGTAGCCTCAGGGCTTGCTTCTTTCTTCTCGTCAGCCTAGAATATATGACACACCCACTGTGTTGCCATGGTTCGCAAGGAAAGCAAAATGTTTTTTGTTTCCCACTCTGAACCCACTTTTCAGGTTCCAGACCTATTTATTTTATTGTCTGATCGTTCTGGTAAGTTCAAAATTAGGTCGGGGAACCAGAGGCAGCATGTTTCCTTCCTGGTCTGAAAGGCCTGTAATTGACTTGGTGGAAATGTCACTGGGCATTACCCCAGCACCACAACTGTGTTGTTTAGCTGGCAACTCACGGCTGCCTATACTGTTATGTAGCTAAAAGAGCAGCATGCATACCACATGCTTACTTTGTTTTGTTAAATACATTAAACATAGCTCACATAATACTGCTGCAAACACTTACTGGCATCAGGAGAATATACCACCATGCAAGGAAATTCTTCATCCCTGTCAGTTGCAGCTGCATCAGGCACTCGCAGATGACCTCAGGTGAAAGGTTATCATGTGAGGTAAACTATCCGCTGCCAGCTTGTTGTATCTAAAGCAAAATTACTTTTTATTGTCATTTTGTTTTTCTTGTTAAGGTCAATGAACAGACCTTCATACCTGTTGCAAGGAGACTCCACCCCGCTTCAGCAAAGTTTGGCAGTCGAGTACTTTATAGAAAGTTACGATTCACGGAAGCACATGGACAGTTGCTGCCTTTTATTTAAAGTTTCACTGTCAATACATTGTCTTCAGAGTCCAACAGTGGACAAAAGCATTGATGCCCCATATAAGTCAATCACAAATTACAAATCAGCTGAAGATGAGCAGGAGGAGGGAGCGCACTCAATTAGCAAATATCAGAAATCCATCAATTGTCATCTACACATGAAGAATACAGAATGCAGTTCCAGAGGAAAAAAAAACCAATACAGCTGGGTGCGGAAAAGCTCAACATACAAATGCAAATACAAACAACAAACAAGAAGTAAGCAGAGAGAAGTACACTAGCAAAAATGGGACCATTCGTCCAGGAGTGCTGAACACACAAACATACAACAAATGTACAATAAATAGCAATTCAGTAATAAATAGCAACCGGTTAATATAGAAATAAAAAAGGTAATTAAGCAAACTTCTTTACAGGAAAACAGCTTTCACACCTGTCCACCTAAAAAAAAGCCTTAATAAGGGGCACTTTGGCTGTCAGAGGCAAGGGAGGGGAGTTCAGGCAGCCTTAGCTGCCCCTTCCACACTGCCTGCTGTCGAGTTCAGTGAACCCACAGCAACCTCTGCTGGAAGTCTCAGAGTAGTGCTGAGAGGCTCCGCCCTTCAGTATGGTTCTCATTGGAAACCAGCATTACAATGCAGAAAGAAATTGAAGATAAAATTTAGATAGTTAAAAAAGAACTTTCATTAAAAAAAAATCTTAGGATTCTATCACAACTTAAGTATGACTGTTATGGTATTTTATCACAGAAAGCAATGTTCTCTCTCCATAGAATGAGACAAAAATACAATTTCGGGGGATAAAGGTGGTTATACAACACCAGTTAGTTCCTACCAAGCAATTTGATTGGAAATGAGGTATTTCATGAGCTCTGATGTAGAGCACAACAGCACTGGGACCTTTAACTTTATGTATTACCATCTCTGGTATCACTCTGCCTCACAGGTGTTCTAATCACTAACTGTTGGTTGCTAGGTTACTTTGTAACAAACTGCACCAAAAAGATGGAACTTTTTCAAGATAACCTTGAGAGAAGATTGAAGAGAAAGAAAGAAGCAGGCAAGAAAGGAAAGTAGCGGGCCCTTCTGTAACTTATAAAGTAAGCTAATGTGCAGAAACATGTAAATTGTTTGTGTTGCTTAGCAACAGTACTATACCAGTCCAGCAGCAGAACTATTTGTGCTGGCAAAGCTGAATAAATGATTAAATTAACTAACAAATCATAATCTGTTTTTGCTTATTAATGTCAACTAAATGGAGTTTGTCGAACTGTTGTATAAAAGCAATATATCACACTTGAGGTCGTGCTGTTGGGCTAGTATTAGATGACATCCAGTACAACAGCACTCTCTCTTGTGTGATATTGCTTAATTAAATTACAAGCCAACTGCTTAAAAGCAAAAGAACTCTCATCTCTTATTTGACTAGAACTATAAAAAGGGTGAAACCTAGACCGAAATCAGTAAATATTAATAGTATGTTTAGACAGGCTTGGGTCTGTGTGGATTTTTATACAGCAGTTGCTGAACACTATGAGGAGTATATGAAAAAAAAGAGGGATTAGTTGATAGACTTGCAAAAGAAAAACATAAACCACTTAATAGCCAGTGAAGAAAATGTTTTTACTATTAAGGGGCTTCAAAATGAAAAAGGCTCCAAGACCTGATAGTTTTACGGTTGAACTTTCAAAATGTTATGCATCTAAACTGACTCTACGGACTTTTACTACTTGGTTTAATGAGACATAAAGTGGGGAGATACCAAAGATGAGAGCAAGGCAGGGTCCTTCCTGGCCGCGCCCGTTTGGGTGAAAACAAACTGTCCTCGTTGACTGGCAGTAAATTCAAAATATCAGACATTGTGAATTTAACCGCCTTAGAAACGAATACTGCATTTCTTTTGGGTATTAGGAGCATACATACTAACGACCAGCCAATCTAACTCTTATATAATGTACACAGCACAGCACAGCAGCTTTTAGGGATGATTCTGCTAGGTATTTGAATCTGGTGCCAGTGTCCAGACCCCTCTGTTTTCACTGAAAACAGGGCATGAAGGGAGTGTGCTGTTCTGCGTGACATTGCTTTCATTTATCCACCTTGTCACAATTACAGTGGGTCTGTGTGTCTGCACTCGCAATGTCTGAGACCTGTCCCTGAGCCAGAGGTTTAAATACTACAGAGTTAAAGTATAGTACCACTAACTCCAGTACTGTCATTTTCGCAAGATTCAAGAACTTCGTCATTGTTATAAAAACGAGACAACAGCAGAGCATCTCCTTCAGCATAGCAAGTGCAATCAAAAGTAGTGCAGACAACATAACAGAAACTAGTAGTCCTTGGTAGTACACGTCATCAGTATAAATAATTAACAGAAATAAATGGTAGATGCAAGAAAGTACAAATTGAAACACAGACAAACATTTAAAGTGCTACTGTGTGTAAGGTGGCATGTTTAGCGCAAGAATGCGAAGTCTTATGCAGAGTTCTTGTTGGATATGGGGGGCTTGGAGGTTTTGGAGTGTGATGTTTGTATGGCAACAATGCAAGGTCCTGTTCACAGTTCTTATTGTAGTAATGTAGTAGATGTTGGATGAGGAGTGGGGATGTGGAGGGGACGGGGGAGAGATGGGTTGGAGAGTTTGTTTAGCAGCCTAACTGCTTGGGCCAAGAAGCTGTTTGGCATTCTGGTGGTTCTAGCAGGAATCCATCTGAATCTTCTACTGGAAGGCAGAAGGTTGAACAGGTGGTGTGCTGGGTGTGACCCGTCCCGTATGATGTTCTGCAACGATGCAGACAGCGGGAGGTGCAGACGGTGGTGATCTCTGGTAGACTGGTCCCGATGATTTCTGAACAACTGCCTGTTGCTCAGCCTTAGTGCAGCTGATGAACCATACTGGGAGGTTATAGGTAAGAACACTTTCTTTTGCACAGTGATAGAAGTTTTGCCATGAACCTTTGAGGCAGCTTGGCTCTTTTCAGCTTTGTCAGATAGAAGAGGTGCTGCTGTGCCTTCCCTATTGCTGAGGCGGTGTTGACGCCCCAGGACAGATCTTTGGTCACAGTCAGGCCCAGGAATTTAAAGCTGGTGACCCTCCACCACCTCATCGCCTGTGTAGAGTGTTGTGTGGCTGAGCTCTTCTGACTGACAATAGAGTTTATTGTCACACGCAAACACAAGCCTGAATGCAGTAGATGGTCTTGCCAGATATCAGTTTAGGAATCAGAAACAATCTTGTGCGCACATGAAAGCTTCTCATGTTCACAAGATACTGAAAGTTTTTTTTTTTTGTCCATGTCCCTTTAGGGGCTCCGTAGCTTTTCTCCCTAAGTTTTTGGGGCAAAATTAACATGGGACTTTCTGGGGCAGAGGGAGTCCAACATATATGTATACTCTGTGCACTTAATGGTATGGTATGGTATGGCTTAACTCAATATTTGAGAAAAGCAGGTTGATGCAAAATTTTTTATTTTAATTTTAAAGAATTGTATCCTCAATAGGTGACACATACCTGTCTTAACTAATGCAGCCCTTACCAGAGCAGGCAGCGTCCTGACACTGCATATGTATAAAGTTGCATCAAGAAAGTTCAGGCTGCAGGACATTCTGCAGATTGATCAATACTGGGGACAAAAAGTCAGGATATCTCAGCCTCTTCTGCTTTGATTGTAGTCTTCAAGAACGTTCTTGCTGAACCACTCTTGGAAAAATGTATGCAATGTTCAGCAACTACATGAACTCACTTTGTTGCAATGTTGGTGATCATGATTTAGATTTAGTCCAACATCCTGCCTTTAAGTTTTTCACAACTTATTAACAAACATAAAAGCAGTAACTTTCAGACTGACACTTAAGTTATTAGATGCTCTCAGTCAAATTCTGTTATTGTTTTTTGCTTTTGATCAGTTGTTAGTACTAAACCTGTGAATAATCCTGACAGAAACTGTTAAAGTGGAAGAAAAGACTAAGAAGCAAGAATAAAGAGCTGAACCTCAAAAACTTCTTTACTGATCTGCTTTCTAAATTAATCAGATTCTGTCTCCATCTTATGGCACTTTAAAAAGGAGGAGAAACCATCACAACAGAGCCAAGGTAAATATTTATTTCATATCAGATCATTAAACCCATTCAATATTATAAGTCACCAAAATAAGACCGCTGAGTTAATTCAACATTCAGCTGAGGAGGATTCTGGTATTTCATAAACATGTATTCAGAATGACACTGAAAAAAGTTTTTAAGACAATGACAGACTTGCTGCAGCTGTAGCCTGTTTGAATACAACGTGATCGTGATCTCACACAACATTAGTCAGGTCAGTATGAGTGTGTGAACAGGCAAAGAGATTCGGACAACTGCACACGAGCCATGAAACAAACACAGTGTGTTATTATTTTAAACACAGTCCGCTTTCTATACCCACCCTAATGATATGATGAAATGATAACATACAAGTGATGTAACTCTAGTTTTGATCAGAAAAAGAAAGAATAAAGAATAAAGCATTTAATAAATAGCCTCTAAAAGAACAGATACTTCAACATGTTGGTTAAAGGCTGATGCAAATATACATATAGGTTAGAATATGTTAACTATTTACAGTTCAGAATGCCATATATTTTGACCACTTATAAACTATGCTGGTTCCGTAACAGCAGAGACAGCTGGAAGATAAGACACAAAGTTTTCTAATTCGAAACTGTGAGGGCCGATTGACTGACAAGGAACCAGCAGAGAGAAACATGAATGGTCAGAGTAATCTCTTTCAGCTGATTGGCTGGAAGAGTTTAGAATAAACTTTAAACAGCTGACCCTGGTGGATTGTTTTTATCCAAGTACTTTGAAACTGCAACAGTTCTTAAATCAAATCAAAGAAACAAAGTGAGAAAAGACATAACAAAATCAGTTAAAAGCTGAAATTGCTGCACAGCATAAATGTACCAATCTACAGTTTTGTGTTGACAAATCATCCTCTCTACAAACCAGTATTTTAATTTCTGTTGAGAAACACAACAACTGAACAGTTTTGAACAGCTGTTTTCAGGTTCGGCTGTTTACTGTTGGCAGAGCACAAACTCTACTCAACACCAGTAAGCCGATGACAGTTTTTTCAAAGAAACTAAAGCCATGCTGACTTTAAACATTCAATAAACCCACTGAAAAGTTTAAACAGACTTTTAATGTAACAATTTCTTCCAGGTTGTCTGACTTTCAAGAGACCTGAAGCATTTTGACACACTAACATACTGTTCGAGTCAAAGTGCAGCCTTTCATTAAAATACACTGTGAGCTAAGAATGTTGGAGGTTTGTGTTCGCTATACTCCTCTGATGTCACCAACAAAAAACAAAAAAGAAACGGAAAAAAAAGAAAGAAAGAAGAATTGCCTAATTTCTTGTCAACTGCATTTTTCATATTTAAATTATACACAATGTCCTTTTTAAAAGGTGCATGTTATGCCAGAGTCAGACTACACGACAACAGCCCGATAACAGCCTGACTGGGAAGACGCAGGGTGTCTTGGGGTCTTGGAAATGATCGATGAGCATCGGCCGCAACAGTCGATTGTTTCATCTCAATTAGTGTCATGATGGACGACAACTTCACGACATCCTCACAGAAAGACTAGCATATCTAATTTTTTGTTTACCTCCCATGACGGTTTGTCAGTAGTAAAAGTCGGTAGTGAGCGCTTCCTTTCTGGTGACGTCACAGCTAACGATGATTGAACAGGGAGCAATGTGTAGTCCGTCATGTCTCTCTGCCATGACACAGCAAAAATTTATGACTCTTCAATTGTCTAACCTAACACCGCAAACAGACAAAAATACCTTGTAGTCTGACCGTGGCATTAGTGATAAAATTTAAGGCAAACGTAAATTCCAATAAGAGGAATGAGAAATCCACACACAATGCTTCCATCAGCACACACTGCAGGGAAATTCTCTTTGCCTGTACGAAAAAACATTGTTGATAGTAAAACACTTAAACCAGGCAGAGTTTACATGGAGTTATAAAATGTCCAGTGTGTAGGATTTAGGGAGAACTATTTGTATAATGCAGCAGAAATGGAATTATATTCATAAGTATGTTTTCATTAGTGTGTAATTACCTGAATTTGTTTTCATTACCTTCAAATGAGTCTTTTACAGCTACAAACAAAGGGGGTCTTCTGTGTTCTGCTATGTTTCAAAAGCAGTGAAGAGCGGACAAACAAGTCGTTTCATGGCCGCTGTGGGTTCTCCTGCATGCTTGGAGGCAGAAGTGTGAGCGGAGGGATAATCAGTCACATGCAAACTGCAGCTTCAGTGCTAGATGACACTAATTCTTACACACCGGACCTTCATGACAGTGTTTTGCTGCAGTCAGGAAGGTGTCAGGTTAAGAAGACCTCACATCTTTCCGAGACTTTTATTTTAAGAAATTTTAAAATAGCTGTGCTGGTATTGTGTTTTTAATTGGTTTCAAAAGCGTATGTGTCATAAAGTTCCTTAAAGCAAAGAGTAAAATCCATTTCTAATATAAGCAAGAAAATTATCAGTAGAAACGAATTTAGAAGTAAATGTTTCATCAGAGAGCAGTGATTTGCTTAAGTCTACTTTATATAGTGTGCAACAGGAATGTATTTGTGTATGATTTAATTATGTCTAAATATACACTCTTTTTTGTGTTGTGAGTGTGTATGTTTATGGCTTTTTGGTGGGGCTCACTATAGGAGGCACAGGGGCACTGACAGGGATGACTCCGGTGGCCAGAAGGATGATGATGAGGACGATAATGAGGACAACCACCACGATGACCACGATTAGCTTGACATTCTTCCACCAGTAGGAGCGGGCCACTTTCTGAGACGTCTGTTTGAAGTGCTGAGCCTGAGCAGGGACAGGGAAGAAGACACACATCATGTTTTTCTGCTAAAATGGCTCAGTTCTCCATAAAAGCCTCAAAAGCCATGTTTCCATAGACATATTTGATGGGCCTATTGAAATATTGCATTAGAAATAAATGGAAATGCCAAAATTTAAAAAAAAAACCAAAACTGCTGTTTTGGCTCCCCAAAAGAAGTAGTAGGCAAATGTTATTACAAGAAGCCAGAGACAGTCAAAAAACTGAGATCTGCCACTGACCATTCATTTCCTGTGTCAGTGTCACATGGGTATCATCACGGCCCCCTGACATTTAAATAGTCTTGTAGGTGAAACCATAAATTAAAACTTACATCAAACAAATATCATGCAACACAAAATCCACCTGCTTTAATCCTTTCACATGACGTTATAACACTTCCAGACGAGGTGGAGGGATGGTGGTTCGTAACTGTCTCCATGGGAGATGTGACTCCGCCCACTTGGGAGACTGGATTGACGCAGCGTGCAGTGGGGTATCTTGTGTTATACTGATTATCTTTGACAATGTTGTTGTGTTATGTTGAGAATACAGATTTCACTGTCTTCCTTGATATCCGCCAAACTCATGAAAACATGGCTGACAACAACAACAAACAACAACAACAGCAACAGGCGTGTGTAAAGTGATGTGAGGCGGGGGGGTGTGATGTTGACCGTCAACAGATTTTTCTTGGGGGCTGCATCTCCCGTGACTGAATGTGTTAAATGTGCATATGATATTGTCTCCTATGGATCCGTCCCCTGATCGAAGGGAATCATACTTGAATCATAGCAGACTTTGTTATTTTGGCAAGTATTGTACTGTCGTAGAAAGTTTGTGATTTACACCCTGAGCACTTTTTATGCCTGTACAGTCTGCCAGCAACCAGTTTACGCAAATACTTTTTGTACAGAATGAACAATTTAGGTATACTATATTAATTTATCACAAAAGCCAATTTTTTTTCCTTTCAGAAAGAGTTATACTAGTATTTTGCTTGTCGTCATTTTGTGTCACTTTTTATGAGGTAGAGTAGGTAGCTAGCTAGCCATGTAGTAGGGCTGTGCTAAAAAAAAAAATAAATAAAAATAAATAAAAAAAGGTATGGCAATATACCACAATATTTATTTTAGTTATATGCTGCACTGATTTCCAGCTATCTATCGTGAAATCTTTGCCAATACCTTCCCTCCGTTTATTATGTATACGGTGTGTTCAGAAACACAGAAAAAAATACTTGGCAGATTATGATGGCATCTATGCAAGTTCAGTGACACAAAGGAACACTAATGAAATTTATTTTCATGTTTTCAATTTCAGTGTGTCCAGTTAAAGTGCAAGAGTACACTTAAATTTCATTTTTCATTGTAATGTTATGGCAGCTACATCAGTGTGTTTGGTAATTTGCCAATACTGTGCAAATAAACTGGAAAGGAAATTTAGAATTAAATTGTTTTGTCTGCTGAATTATCAATATAACGTGATGTGATGTATTAAGACTACCTAGATTGTGCACAGCAACTTGTACTTCAGCTGTTTTTACATTTTCAGTGAATTATTTGGAATACCGCAATATATTGCAACATGCATGTATCACAATGTATCACGATATATCGCATCATGACAACACAAACCTCTCCAGGTAGGATTTCACTCACTTAAACAATTAGGTCATATCACGTCTATTACAACATGTAGAGAGAGGCACTAGTTTACGGCCTCGCTAGCTAAAATAAGGATTAATCGTCAACTTAAGTTAGCATAGACATGTAACAGCTATTTATAGAAAATGTTTCCTGTATTTTCATGGCAGATAGTAGAGAGACAGGAAATGCTGTTAGAAGGATATGATGAGCAACAAAAGCCCCGAGCTGGCATTGCACCACATACGCAGTTCTCTGGAAAGTATCTTCACTGTTTAAATACCAGTTATTTAAGACAATGACGTCCCTGTTCATAATCCTGCCTGCTAACTTTGAATAATTTCTTCTCAGTTTTTAACAACAACAGATATACAGGATGCCAGAAAATACCGAGGGTACATCCGTCGCTAAAATGGTTGAAAATCTGATAAAGACTGAACTAGGGGTGAAACTCGGTTTGAAACAGGATGATGACCTGGGTCAATAAATCCCTGACTCAGCAAACACCTGTGGGAAGACCACCACGCAGCATTGTGGTGTGCTTCCTTCAGTAAAAGAAAAAGTTCTCAAGGCTGCCTGGGAGAAAAAAAGATCTATGTTCAAGACAAGCACATGTATTTTGATCATGGCTACGCAGAGAAGGTGCTGCAAAAAAGAAAGGAAAACATCCCAACCAAAAGGAAGCTGAAAGAAAAGAATATTTGTTTTCAAACTCCATTTACCAGACTGCACATGCACTTCAGCACAGGTACTGTCACCTATCGCAGTGCAGCAGAAACAGCAGAAACAGCAGAGGATTTAGCTGCACGGGGCTTCACTGTTGATGAGTGCATCCCTTGGAACAAGACTGGGGGAATTACAGAAGACACCCTGCTTAACGTTATGTGCTGGGGTACTGTGGAATGAATCAGACGAGAAAATGGTAAAAGACGCCAAGATCAAGTTCAAAGGATTTCGCAGGGAGACCCCAACCAAGGTAGAAAAGGATAAGTGATTTCAAACCTCCCGCCTTTCACTAACAGATCTGGCGTAAGTGCCATCTACACTCATCTTTTTCTGTGTTGAGAAGCTATAAGGAAAGAGCTATACTCTTCTACTGACTGTTCTTTAGGCATAATAAGGCCAATGCTCACTGACACGAGGCTGCCTGTTCATTGTATTATAGTTTTTGCAGCTTTCTGGTTCTGTTATTTATGTTGCTGTTTTGCAGGTCAGGTTTTGGATGTCACACATATTGTTATACAATTTTGTATGGAGCAAATGCACAGTTCACACTATAAGGAAGAGGGGGGTTGCCACACTAATTTCAAATTCCCTTAATTTTGATTTGATCTCAGAAATACAAGACAAAGAAGGCCGATTTGCCCCTGTTAAAGGTAAACTCGCACACAAAGAAATAACATTATTTAATGTGTACGCCCCCCCTCATGGAAATGACACAGTCTTTATGAAAAAGGTGTTTGACTTGATTGCATCAGAAACCTATGGTACCCTTATCTGTGCAGGCGACTTCAACATGCTTCTTAATCCTAGGCTAGATACAACTAATCAGAATAGGCAGAAAAATTCCACTGAGAAACGGGTATCTAAAATAATTCAAGATCTTTGATTAATAGATGTATGGTGAGATGTGCATAGATATGGATTGGAATATACTTTCTACTCTAACCGACATGGTGTCCATCCCAGGATTGATTATTTTTTAATATATAATAGAGATGTTCATAGAGTTAGGAGTTGTAGAATAGGGCAGCGGAAAGTCTCAGATCACTTGGGAGTGTACTTAAAAATACAATTACATAATAAACAGAAAAATACTTTATGGAGGTTAAACACTAGAATGCTGAATGATCAAATGTTTTCAGTGGACTTGGCTGCACAATTGGATTCATACTTAGAGGAAAATGACACAGGTAACATGAACCCAGCCATCCTCTGGGATGCAGCCTAGGCGGTTCTTAGAGGATCTGATATAGCTAAGACATCACTCCTTAAGAAACTGTCCAACCTACAAGAACAGCTTTGGAATCTGGAACATAGTACTTGTATGGATCCTGACATTCTACAAAAAATGAAACCAATCAGACAGGACATTGATAAAATACTCAGTGAAGAGGCAGGAAAGAACATAAGATACATAAAGCAGAGGTACTATGAAGCAGGACCAAAAGCTGCAGGATTACTAGCCTGGAGACTAGCCTGAAAGATACTGGGAAAAATGGACCCTTTTTTAGTCCAGTAACAAAATTGCGATGCTCTATTTTCAATGATGTTACACAGCATAAGCAAGTGTATGTATATGTATGCTGTATGTGTGTACATGTATGTATATAGATGTGGGGTTTTTTTTCGTTTTACATGTTGTAACCCCCTGACCTCATGTTGTGTGTGTGCGTGTGTGTGTATGTATGTTCATACACGTGTATGGAAAAATTACAAAAAAACAAAGCAAAAACACACAAACAAAGGAATAACTTGAAAGATGTGAAAGAACAAAGTAAACTTTGTACTACTGGAGGCAGACTCTGCTACTCTATCATGTGTTACTACTTTACACATGCCTGGTGTTGTACATGCTGTTTCAGTCAGTGGGTCTCATTCATGAAACTTGAGCAGATCTAATTTGTGAGTAAACTTTTCGGAAAAAGGAAATTTACGTGTATTTCAGCATTCACAAATATTTTAGTAGCTCTAATATTTTTGTAGCTACCAACAAAATCTACGCCTACTCCTGACTGCTCGTAGCACTTGTGTAAACTAGAAAACACATGTAAATATTGCTTGTCATTATTAGAAATTAAATTTTCAATTCATAGTGTGCTCTGTTATGTTCACAGTACACCAGTGCCTTTGAAACTCATGATTAGAACATGACAAACGATTAGAAATATAACACAATAAGCTAAATTAGTTGGCAATAAACATATTTATGCTTCAGATAGGTTTATTTAAAAGGGAAACGGGTTATTGAAATTAACTTAACACACATTTTCAACCTGTTAAAAAGTAAAATAATTCCTGACAGAGAGGTCTCTCCTACAAAGCAAGCAGTTCACTCGTCTGTGGCATTTTTTCCAAAAATGAACAGATCTTTCACCTTTTTACCTGTTCCAAAAAACCAAAGGATGCTTTGCTGCCTTTTCATGTTAATTACCTAAAGGTTAACACCACTGGTGAAAAAAAAATCTTTTATTTCACTGTGCTGCTCAAATGCATCTTCTAAGGTGGAATGTTTTCTTGTATGTTGTTTAATGCACAAGTTAATGCCATAAATTAATCAGTGCACATTAAATGTCAATATGACAAGAGGATTTATTTGTCAAACTTACGTTTGGTGCACGTAGGCTACTGGAGTGAAATATCTGAACATCACCATATTCATTAGCTTTTGCCTTTCTTACATGATGACAGATGCACTACACAGCAGCACCACATGTACTCAACAGAGGACACAGAGTTAACAGCATCCGCTTCCTCCTTCCAATTCTTTGGTTTACCTGTGCCTCTCACGCCAAGACTAACAGAGGAAGAAAAAACATTTTCTCAACTCCCCTTCACTGAAAATTACTTCTTTCTCAGCACTGGAAATACTTACCCTCTCTTTCTTTGTGTGTGTCATGCTCGCAGATCGACAGGATGCAGCTGTCCATAGTAATCATCACGTCCTTATATGGAGCTTATTGTCTATTCATAGGCGGGGATTAGGGCTGGGCGATATAGATTAAAAATAAAATCCTCTTTTTTCTCCATACCACATTTAATTTTTCGATATTAATTTTTTTTTTTTAACGTCAAAAGACGAAGAAATTATTTAAAATACCTTATTTTTATTTCAAACAAACATGAATTTCCCTACTGTGAATAAAGTGCAAACCAAGCTTTAACCAAAACTGAACCTTTTTTAAATAAAGGTTTGATCAAAGTAAGATGGATTCCCCAATTCGGGATTAATAAAGTGCCAGCCTAACTTTCAACAAACTTCATTCATAAAAAATAAGAGCCCAGAGCTGACACAGAGTTGCAGGCTACTGTATTTACCCTAGTTAAAGGGAAAATTGAATTTCATGATTTTCATTTTAAAAAACTGTCCAAACAAATTAATTTGAATTTCAATTTAAAAGTGTTTTTTGCCCGGCCTAGCAGGGATGCATGCTATGACTGACCAGCGGGAGCGTGCTGTCAGTTTACGATTGATTAGCATTCATGAACATACACTCATGTCTACGATCAAATCCAAGTTTTACGCAACGTTCATGAATCTGGAGTTGGTTTTTCGTACAGAGGTGTTTTATGTGCAAATCTACTCACAGATTTACAAACATTTCATGAATGAGACCAAGTATGTTTACATGATGGTACAAAAGGGGATTTATTCTGTTAGTCTGAATAAAACTGGACTGTTAAAACACATGTAAACACGTTAGTCAAATCTTTCTAAACCAGACTAAGAAACCCAGATAATGCTGTTGGCGATCGATTAAATTCTGTGTGTATTCGCCTCAACCGAACTCGGACAGGCCGAGTTGTTTTGTGCATGATTGACAGTTCCGAGCTGATCTTTGACCCAGAGGTCAAACAGCATAAATCTGTAGAAGAAAGCCACTAAGAAAACAAGAATCCTGTCAGCACAAAGGGAAGCATACATCACATTTGTACCAAAAGTAAAGTGTAAATTTGAAGTGCA
>JAQFJA010000022.1:6063331-6075548 GCA_029874485.1 Naso brachycentron
ATAGATTTTTTGGGGCTTTTGGGGCCCTTATTTTGATAGGACAGCTAAAGGACTGGGCAGGAAATGGAGGAAAGAGAGGGGGAATGACATGCAGCAAAGGGCCACAGGATGGAGTAGAACCCAATGCCACTGCAGTGAGAACATAGCCTCTATAGACAGGGGGCCCGCTTGACAAAATAAGCTACCTAGGTGCCCCAACAACCTTATGTTTTAAACTTACAGTTGTCCCTTAATGCAAATATATCCCTGAGCCAAGGGTTAATTTAGGGAGCATTGCATAAAGTATCTCAGGTTGTTTTCTCGCCTAAGTGTTAGCACTTATGCCGAGGTCAGACTACACGATATTAGTCCAAAAATAGCGCAACCGGGAAGACATAGGGCGTCAGGTAGGCTTGGAAATGATCAATGAGCATCTGGCGCGACAATCAATCATTTCTTCTCATGTAGTGTGACATAATGGATGACACCCGATGCTGCATAGGACACCTTACCAATGTTTGATTTTTTGTTTACCTCCCACAACGGCTTGTCAGTGGTAGTAGTAAGTAGTTAGTGGCGAGCGCTTCTTTGCTGGTGACGCCACACATGTTGTGAACTGCAAACAATGATTGATTGGGGAGCAACATGTAGTTTGTCATGTCTGTTGGCCATGACACGGCAACAGCCAAAATATCTTGTGGTCTGATCTTGGCATAAGACTTGTACGATAGTTAATGTCCAAATACAGCATGTGTATACCTCAGTTACCATGGTTGTGCTCAACTCACTTGATGACAGTGCTTTCAGTTTTACTCTTGTCAGTGTGTTAAGCTAGCAAACAACCATGGACCCACCAGAAAATAGGAACAGTAAGCCAAACTGGACAGAGGATAAAGACATTGTACTCCTTGATGAATATGGGAAACGAAAGAACATCCTCCAAAGCAAATTCAACCCAGCAGTAACAAGTCAACTCGGGCAGAAGATGCGGCAAGAAATTACAGACAAAATCAATGTGAGAAATCTAGCAGTCAAATGAAATGTCAAGTCATGAGAAAAAAACAGAAAATGAATATCACAGTGACCAGAAGAAAGGAGCCAAATATCGACATAAATCTACACAGACTGTGTTTCATTACAACAATATATCCTGGGCAACATTATATGTTCAGCTTTCACGAATATTTTTTTTTCTTTTAAGGTAAATGTATGATCCCCTTAAAATTTGAATGTTGCCAACTGTTGCCAAGGTTCTTCTAGCAACAGAGATTACTTAAGCAACGATAGGCAAAATCTTAAAAATTAAAGGGAGGCTGACAGGGCTGCGACATAAATGTGACATGGTGTTATAGCTGTGACTTTTTAACAATTAAAGTTTAGGAAAGAGACCAGTAAAACCTGTTAAAACTTAATAAATATGTAAAACAAATTCTAAAGAAAAATTCTAAAAATGTCTAAAACATTCTTTCATTCCACAAAGTGTCTCCAGCAGCGGAGCGGCTTCGTTACATTCTGAGTGAAGATGATGACATGCCCACACCAACGCTCTTCACTGAGATGGACACTCTACAGAGAGAAGGAGAAGAGCTGGAGTGGAAGGAGTCCGCCAGGTGAATGACTGCACTTACAAGCATACACAAATTCAGACACAGCCCACATGTACGTCTGCGTGACAAAGAACTTAGCCTGTTCAAAATATGTATTAGTGTCAGACTGTCCAGCAAACGATGTTCAGTTCATCGTGTATCTTTAACACTACCTCTTAAAACTGATGAACACATTAAAATTAGTCAAAGTTTCACTGCAGATACTTGGACTCTGTGTGCTAACCTGGCACCGCCCTCCTTCCCTTAAGCTCAGATCTTGCTGAGAATCAGTTGGGCAACGAGGGTCAACGAGTTTGATGATGTGGAATAGTTCAGTCATGGTAGCAGCCTATTCAGGTAGTGAATTTAGTGACCAAAAACCCCTTGTTATTAGAAAATTTGCAATATTAAACAAAAGGAATGTTCTGACCAAATGGATAACAACCTTGTTACCTGAAAAGTAATATCTTTTATGATTACTACACATGGGGAAGAATAGGAGCCTTTAGTAGAAGTCTTTCTACCGATTTGTGCGGTACGGACATGAGACTCATGCTGCCCAGGTGCATATAAAGAAAAAAACGCTGTACAAAAGCACTAAAACAGACGAAAATAGCCAATATCAGGACACAATATAACAACATCTATGTGATTCTTACAACTTTTGGAAAACTAACATTAGCCTTCCCACTCGTCTTGTCTATAGGCTGCTGATATTCGAGCACTATCTTCAGATAGCAAAGAGTCCAGACCTGCTGCTGTTAGGTCTGTTAGCAGTTAGCTCTGGCCTGTAGCTGCATCTACTTGATGACAATGTGATTTTATTTCAAGCGAAAAATGTCTAATTGTCTCTTTCCACGATGTAGAGTGGGTCAGAATCTTAATCACAACACAACATAATGGCATTTATGTAATTATTGAACTGCTCTGTAACGTTAGCTGATAGCCGAGCCACTTGGCTGTCTAACATTAGCCGGGCCCACAACATACGTCATACAGGCAATGTCAATGCTGATTGATTTAAAGCTGCTCCAATAGTTTTGCACTAAACCTTACACAATGCCTACTTGTATTCAAATTCTGCAAAGAATCCCCAATGGAGCATGGTCAGACCCATATCACAAAGTGAATTTATTTGTAAAGTCTGGTTTACCTGGCTATCCTTCTGCAACCAACTCAGAAGCATAAATTAGGCTTTACTCATCTGCTTCTTCTCTCTGTGTTTTGCTATTTTCAGGTGGGTGAAGTTTGAAGAGAAAGTGGAGGAGGGAGGAGAAAGGTGGAGCAAACCACACGTGTCCACGCTGTCCCTGCATAGTCTCTTTGAGCTCAGGACGTGTCTCCAGACAGGAACGGTGTTACTGGATCTAGAAGGCTACTCACTTATTCAGATAGTTGGTAAGATAAGACAAGTTTCAAGTCATAATTCAACCACTTGGGCAGCATTTTAAACTGATATATTTTGTACTGCCAACATAACTACATATACTACAAGAGACTGCTTCAAAGTTCAAACACTGGCTTCCAATGGGAAATGTATGTATGTGTGTCCAGATGACATCATTGAGAGACAAATAGAGGAAGGCTTGGTATCTCCTGATCTGAGAGAGAAGATCAGTTTCGTCCTGCTAAGGAAACATCGCCACCAGACCAAGAAACCAATCCACCGCTCACTAGCTGACATCGGCAAATCCAGCTCTTCCACCAGTAAGTGTAAATACTGGAAATGATAATTTGGCTCTATCTGAGAATCACAGGATCATGATCATGAGAGGTTACTGACCTATAGCAATGACAAAATAATAAGTCAGTTATCAGTAACACTCATGTATGTTATTAATGATACTATACACAATTTGAAAAAGCATGTATAATGACACACCATAAGTCAATGAGATACAGCAATTTGTTTTCTGTATCAATAACCATGCCATTCTGCTTCTACCTTTAATTTGGCTGCTTCTGAGAAATTCACTCTGACTCACTTAAATGAACACACTCCTACAGTCAGCAAGACCAATATCTTCCACAGGGGAAGTATTAATATTTTATGAGTTAATTACAGCTGTAGCATTTCCTCATCTTATCCAAGCAGGGTGCATACTGTTAGATAAATCATAAATTATCCCCACCAACCACTGTGTTACTCTTTATGTCCTTTCCCTCACCAGATCGGAATATGGGGTCCCGAGGTGGCCCAGGGCCAGGTCCGGGACCAATGGCTAATTTTAACAGATCCACAGAGGACCTCCGAATGAAACAGACATCTTCCAACTATGGTCGCCTGCGTGAGTTTCTTTCCACAGTTTCAAAATTTGTTGTTTCAGCTCACTGTCTGTCCACTTTCCCATTTGTTTCTTCCTTCTCTCTCTCCCTCCCTCCCTCTTTGTCCCAATGACCCAATGACAATCACACACATTATAAAAAGCTAGAAGGTGACATATAATCCGATAATAAATCATATATGTAAGAGGAGGTTGGGGAGAATCCCAGATTTAATAGTACTGACTGACTCGGCAGTACAACTATGACTAATTTTCTACTTTGTCTGCTGGTTCTTGCGCCCTTTCCTGCCCCCCCTCATCTATAGCATTTGTACTATAATTCTGCACTCTGCACAATGTACAATCAATAATGCCAAAAAAGGCAGAATATATGATAATTTTGCCATTTCTCTGTTTGAGTTAAGTTCTCTATGTTAACACTCTGTGTAGATATGGTGCTTTTGTTTCGAGGGTAACAACAGAAGGAGTGATGGTGTAATGGGATGCAAATGACTGAGTTGTGTGAGTCCCCCTCTTCATGTTGTCGACCAAAAAGAAAACATTACAACCAAACAGGATATTTGTATAATATTGTGTGAGGTTATATCAATTTAAAATATCCTAAGTGAATTTTAGGTTTGCTGTGGGCAATGAGGTTTTGAATCATTTTGACCTCACTCTGTTCCATGAACATTTCCATTTTGGGGAGAAAAAATCTATGTAGTAGGATCATGCAGAATTGATAAAGAGCTTTAGCACTGCCAGCACCTTTATTGCCTTGGTAAATTCATGTTGTATCTTAAACAAGACCAAACAAGGGAAGTTGTGTAAGATTCCATTAATTCAGTTCACTGTCTGTAAATGTACCATAAATATATTACAAGGCCTAATTTGATCAGAGGAAGAAACATTAGAGGTAGGAATTGCCAGAGTCCCCACGGAACGGTATTATCACGATATACTTAAGTTACGATATTATCATCATACTTAGGTCACAATATGATATTATAATATTCATGTTATTGCAATATGTTGATAATTACAATATCATATATTGCAGTGTCTCTTACTTTTTGTAACTGCCAATCATTTTCCCAAAGTAAGACTTTGTCAATATCATCTTTTTAATCAAAAAATAATAATTAATAATATTGAGAATGTTGGGCTTATTAAGGATGACTGAACCTCTTTACCCATTCATCCAAACACTAACCAGACATTGGTTGATGAAGTCTGTGAATGTTCTCATTCGTCCAGGTCATAGTTATCTGGGGAATTAAATTGAAGGCAGCTGGACATATTTCTTGCCTTTGATTTAATTGCCCAGATTGGTTGATGAAATGATGAACATTTTTAATACAGTGGCATTTGTTTAATAAAACTGTCTGTGGATTTACCTGAGATGTACTTATTTTTAGTTAGCATCTTAAAAACAAGTTATTTTGAATAATTATATTTTTTCAAAATTATTGTATTTGTGTTTTGCATTAGTGGGTCACATGTAACCTCTTTAGCTCTTTTGACTGGTTTATTAAGTTTCCTTTTTGAGGCATTACTCCCTAACTGTCGTCCATTGTCTCATATATTATGCCCAGTTTTCACTCTTTGTCTTCCTTATTTACCTTGCTGTTTTTCCGTCATAATTGTAACTCTATTTGTACTTATTTATAGAATTATTTAGAGTATCTCGCATGAAATTAAGTTGTTATAACCGTTCTTGTTTTTTTGTTTGTTTTGTACTCTAGGTCATGCCCAGAGTAGGAGTATGAATGATATTGCAGATACTCCCAGCACAGACCAGGTGACTCCTTTCTCAATTTTCTGCCTTTATATGCTCAGGCATTAGAGAAAGGTATTGAACAATTGAGATTCCAATATTAGAATCAACATTTCCTCAAAGTGAGTGTGGTTTGTTTTTGTATGTATATTTTTCATTCAGATTTATGTTCCTTTCTGTCAAATAGCAAAATGTCCATTTATCTCTGGAGTGTTGCTCATTTTCATCTCTGTTGTTTTCCATCATTGGTGAGATCACCTATGCAATGACTTAGTGTTGCTGTTTTTTAAATTTAGATTCCATGGGAGTGGTGAAGGCCAGCTCTATCCAAATTGTTATCATTCTTTCACAGTAGTTGGTAATATTGGTGACAGCTAGTAACACAGGGCGCATGTGAGCCCAAACCTCATCCATTAGTAGGGCAGATTCAATAATGTCGCTTAAACCCAGTGACACATGCCAATGCAAGGGTGTGCTATTAGAAGTGAGAGGAAGGGTTAGAGTTACCCTGGAATTTCAAACAGACAGGTCAGGATTAGGTGTCACTCACAACAATGACTGATGTACAAAATTAAATGAAATGTAATTTGGTTAGGAGTATGCCATGCACTTTTTTGTTACTGCAATTGTTAGAATGACTACTAGTTGTCCAGTTCCAAGTACCTCAGTTTGAGTGGTTGGCTGGATATGTATTTATAGGCGTACAGTACAGTAGGTCACACGTGACAATGCACAAGTCATAGTTTGTTACTGTGTGTGTGTACGTGTGTGTGTGTGTGTGTGTGTGCCACATTGTTTGTGTCAATACTGAGCTGCCATTAGGAAAGGCATGGATCTCAGTGTTCCATCCGCGTGCTTGGCCTTCACATGTAGTCACAGATTTGGGATGTGTGTCACTGGCTCTCATTCTGAGTGTTATCATGTTGCTGTCAAATTCCCTGCCACACCTTTACGTGCAATCAGACCACTCAGGTTAGCCTGCCTTCCCTTTTTCAGTCACAGATGGGTCAGCACACATTTGTTTTGCCTCTCTGATAGCTGTTTCTTGAGGTTTGATGTTCGTGTAAAATCCCCTATATAACTTCCTGGCACTCACGGTAACGTGTGCTCACTTCACTATCACATGTGACACAAAAATCAGAATATCTGGAAATTTGAAAGCTGGAACCAGAGAAATAGTTTTTGATCAAAACATTTTTGTGATCAATTTCTCTCCAATTATTACAGCTCTAAAACAGTTAGATCACATATTCCTCAATTTCTGAAAATAATAATTTAAGAAAAAAAAGAATATGGCATACTCAAGAGATAAAAAACTAAATTAACTAAATTGTGACAGGAGCTGCATGGTGGTACTGGAGTAAGCACTGTTGCTTCACATAAGATTCTGGGTTTGAACTTGACCTTGTTGTGTGGAGTTTGCATGTTCTCCTTGTGGGTTCTCTCACAGTCTGAAGACATGCTGGTTAGGTTATTTGGTAACTGTAAGGGTGCGTCTCAAGTCTCTTATTTGTTGTTTCCTCGCTCCACAATCCTTGCTTGAACCAGAAGTTGTTTTGGTGATGCCATCCTGAGGACCATCCCAAAGCTCTTATTTGTGCACTGAGGAGCACTTTAGGCACTCCAGCCCCTGTCTGCAGCAAATCCAGCTGCTCTGTGTCATTTCCTCTCGTATCCTCTCTCTTTCATCCTCTCAGAAAACAGCTGAAAAGCCTTGGAATTCCAAAGTTTTCTCCAGCTGACTATTTATGAAGTCTTCAGGCTAAATGTCAGTTAGGCATTTGGTCTCCTCTTCTCCCCATGTACTCCCACAGCTCATTTTGTTTTGGTGCATTGTCTTTCCTCCCTTTTCAGACTGACGTGCTGACGTTTAACTGTTGTGACTTACTGTGATTAGTTTGAAAGTCCGAACCTTTCAAAATAATGGTTACACACTAGCAACAAACCATGGTTCAGTTTGATCAGGACCAAGACCACCTCTTTCAGTCAGACCAAGGTCACTTTTTGGTTTGAACCATAGTCCAGGGGAGGTTTCACCCCTGGAATTTTGGTCCGGATCAAACTGAAATGTCCGAAAGTCTGGACCATGTGAGGCAGGTGTGAAAGCATCCTGAATTGCCTATTGGTGTGAATGTGAGTGTGAATGGTTATTTGTCTCTGTGTGGCCCTGTTGTGAACTGATGACTTATACAATATATATAATTATTATATAATTATATATACAATTCCAGCACCTTTGTGACCCTGCAAAGGATAAGCAGTTACAAATTATGGATGGATGAATGAGTGTACCAACAGTCAATGTGTGAAATGTCAAATATCTGGTGGGAATTATTCAAACTCTGAATGTAAAAGATGACTTCTAACCATGCTCTCGTTTTGCCCCTTTATTTTCTATAGCTAAAAAATAAATTCATGAAGAAGATTCCCAGAGATGCAGAGGCATCAAACGTCTTGGTGGGTGAAGTCGATTTCCTAAACAAACCTTTTGTAGCCTTTGTCCGCCTGGCCCAAGCTACAACACTTGGAGGTCTGACTGAGGTCCCTGTTCCCACAAGGTAAAATAACCTCAGCAAAGCCTTTTCACACACACCTGCCATTTGAGGACATATCTTACATTTGTACTATCACTCTACAGATTCCTGTTTATTCTCTTGGGACCCCAAGGAAAGGCCAAGTCCTATAATGAGATCGGCCGAGCCATTGCAACTCTGATGGTGGATGATGTAAGTGTGTGTTTTGAAAATGTTTCTGTGACATTCCATCTTTGTTTGTTAACACATGATAATACTGACAATGTCTCACTGAATATGAGGAAGCAGAGAGATGGCTGTAAAAGCTGTGAGCCTTAGATGACGTGAAAATGTATGCATCGTGTGCTTCAGCCTGTCGATCCACTAAGATACCCTGCAATTGTTTTTAATTACATTTGGAAGTGATGCTGATAGTTCAGCATCAGTACAGAGCAGAGGTCTTGTTGGGATAATTACTTGTCACTCATTGTTTGCTACTGAGAGTGTTGCTCTTGCCACTGAATGTAATAAAACATTAAATGTGCTAATTTAATAGCAGATGCAAGTCATAAAGAAATAATAGGCTGTTGTTTGAAATTTAACCTGGAGTCCAGGTGGTAGCCACAGTTGTGTACAAAACACAGTGTGTTCACCCACCATAAGCAAACACTGAGAGTAAGGGTAGTGTTAAATAATCTAATGTTGACCATCAAGAAGATCTGATAGTAAAGTAGGAGTTTAATTAGTTTACATCCAAGCACCACCCTGCCCTATCTGGTATGACTGATGATGCACGTAGCATCTATGGAGAACTAGAGATGTAGATACATACAGAGATGACAATGTCAGTCTTTTGGTTGGTCCACTACTTTGAACTAGACTGATATATCTCACAGTCATTGTCATTCAGGTTTGACAGATAACAACAGATCAACAGATATTCATGGTGCCCAGAGGATGTATCCCTATGACTTTAGTGGCCCTCAGACTTTTAGCTCCGCCAGCACAGGACAGCTGTAGTTTTGAGTGAAGTGTCTCCAAAACTATTGGCCTGTCCCCTCTAAAATTAATTGTAATAATTGTAGTAATAACTTTGGTGAATAAATACCTTATGTTCCCATAAAGTGCGATCATCAGGTCAAAATTGAATTAGTCTAGTTTATGACCAAATACCTGCAAAACTAAAGACATCGCCATTAGTCTCAACTTTACTTAGAGCCATTTAGAAAATGTAGCATACTAACACGCTGAGTAAATGTACATGGTAAACATTATACCTAAAATTCAAACATGTTAGCTCTGTAATAATGATCATGTAGCTTTTTGCTTCTGCTAAAACATTTGATGTTTTGTGATTTTTCTTCACAGACAGTTGTGATGGTTCTGTAGGTGACTTTTCCTGGCATTAGCACAGGTGTACCGCACTATTTTCCTACAGTACTCACATATTGTTCGTGTCATGTGTCTCACTCTGTTGCCATTTCTTTTTTCCACAAGGAACCCAAAACGCTGCCACACAAACAATTTTAAATTGTCGGGGACATCTTCTATGCTTTTTTTGGGTCAGATTCAGCCATGCTGGCTGCTGTAAATGACCTGCACAAGGCAGACCAATGGTTTGACCTAATCTCTTCATCTCGACTGAACTGAGAGCTCCCTCTTCTGTTGAGACAAAGCACTGAGAAAGAGAATGCAGATCAGTACAAGTTTAGTTCTGATGTCACGAGACAGCTACTCCCCTTGACAAGAAATATGGCTTAAAATTGTGAGATCTTGTATCACAATATTTAGTCACACCCCTTGTTAAAAGGTACCAGTGATCTACTAAGCGGTTTTAATCACCCACTGCAGAGCATGCTTGTTCATTAGTATGTGTACTTATATCTCGTCTTCTATTTATTGACAGCATGCTCCCACAGAAAAGAAAAAAAATGTTTCCATCTTCCCAAGGTTGCAGATGCCTTCTGCTTATAATTTCACCATATTGTATATAGTTGTGCTGTTCTTTTGTTTTAAAGACCTGTGGTCTGTGCAGCTTGCTGTAAGTCTTTATAAAACTAGAAACTGTAAGAATTTAACATTTAATTTTTTTCTTAATGTTATGCTTCTAAACCTTTCACTCACAGTGTTTTTATGGCATGACTAGTGACAGTTGTTGTTACGTGTTATCTGCTGTCAAAGCACCAATACAGCTTTCACAATTTCTTAACAAGTCTGATCAGAAAAAAATCTTGTGTGTCAAATTTTAGTTATAAGAGCAGTACATACTGATCATTATAGCCAGGTGATATGGGGAAATTGCCTCACCACCCTCATCCACAATTTTCCACCCATCCAACCTCTCAGCTCTTCAGTGATGTTGCTTACAAGGCCAGAGATCGGGAGGACCTCATTGCAGGAATAGATGAATTTTTGGATGAGGTGATTGTGCTTCCACCTGGAGAATGGGATCCCAAAATCCGCATTGAGCCACCCAAGAAAGTCCCCTCAGCTGACAAAAGGTTGGAGTTTTACCATCTACCTGAGTAATAATCTTTAAGCTCTTAAGTTCTTTGTCTGTGGCACAATGAGTGATATGCCTACAAAACCGCATGAAGTCAAACCTTCTTAAAAAACTTGCAGAATGCATTAAGCCTTTCATGTTAGAAAATAAAAGAAAAGCCGGTGAAATAGTGCATAAAACTACATGGAGAAGCACTTTAATTTAAACATAAATGAATGAAGTTATGCCCCTCATACAGTATGTAATCCCTTATATATCTCTTCTACAGGAAGTCAGTGTTTTCCTTAAATGAGCTGGGACAGATGAACGGTACAGCTAGAGTAGGAGGAGGTCTGGCTCAGGATGAAGAGATGCCAGAGCAACATGAGCTTGGAGAGGAGCTGGCCTTCACTGGGCGGTACGTTATAACCCCTTAGCCACTCTGAGAGGTTTGGATCAAAGATGATCAAGCCTGACTCTGGCATATGGAAAATAAATTGAATTTGAATTACCAGTAATCAAATTTGGCAAAGCAGAAAAATGATTTGGATATAAATTACAATTCCTAAAAGATACTCATGCTACCTACTGAGCACTTTAACTGAGGACGCAAAGATTAATTTGGTCAGTGTTGGCTGTTTTCAGCAAATAAAACTAACTTTTACAGCAGAAAATATGCTATAGAGTTAGATTTAAATGTGACAAACAAGTCCAGTAAACATGGATCAGTGTGACTTGATTAGTTCTAGTCTTTGTCGCCTCACAGCAAGAAGGTTCTGGGTTCAAATCCAGTCTACCTGTGTGGAGTTTGCATGTCCTCTCCAGAGTCGCAACATCAAAATTTGTCTTCTTCTGAGGAAAATTGTGCATCAGCTCTAATTTCATTTGAGCAGTTAAGTTTTATATGAGTTTTGCTTCTTTCAGTTTGGAGGAGCACAGTATGCTTGTTGTTAACCCTAACCCAGCTCCATGTGAATATGCAGGCCGGAAAAGTCTGTGATCTTCCACTGCTTGGCTGGCTCAATCCTGTTTATCCATATTAGCCTGAAGTAGGCTGGGAAGTGGAGCGGACTACAGTCCAAGCTGGGTTAATTTAGCTCTTATCCTGGCTTTCTCACTGTCATCCTGGGGGTGTTATCTCTTGCAGATTTACTTGGTCCAGCTGAGTGGTCAGAAGAAGCCGCATGCAGTGCTTGTCCCAAGGTTCACTCACAGCACTTATTCCAATCCCTGTGCTTCCTATTTCAATGCCAATTAATGTATTTAGGTCATAGTTAAAGGTTGATTATGTAGAATAATTTTTAAAAGCTATAATTTTTTTAAAATAATACATCCACAGTGCGTTTAAAGGGGTGCAGAATGAAAGTATAGCATTTCCTTGAAAAATTATATTTTGTTGGAATTAACTAATTTTAAAAATTTTGACGGGCTCGACAATGACGTCATGTTTACATCATACCAGCCAATAGCGGCCGGGTATTGCGGGTTGCCATGATGGAGTCTGCACGTCCAGCAGCTGCTTTAGAGCCCCGGAGAACGGTTCGTTATCTATCGCAGCGACAGAGTGACCGGAGAAGGGCAAAGACGAGAATTAATATAGGTAAAGCATTTGCTCG
>JAQFJA010000022.1:6076297-6089044 GCA_029874485.1 Naso brachycentron
TTTCTGAAGCTGGTAAAGCCATGACTCTGCATATATCTCTGACTTCACCCATCAGACCACATCAGACTAGCCCAGTCTAGTCTCATGAACTGATGAAGCCCCTTGGATAAGAGGTGAAATGGCTTTACAGATATATTACCAAGTCCAGTTGCTTTTGATTCAATTTTCCCCGAGTTAACTATGACCTTAACCTGGATCGTTCACAGGCAGCTTCTGACTTTGCAGTTACTATTTGTTACTTGGTGTTATACATTCAGTTAAAATGATTTTATTTATTTAAAGCTGCTACAGAATTTGTGTTCATTCTAGCAGCCACCAATGCAACGCTTTTGTGACTGCCAGTTACAGACATGACGTTGTTAAGTTTTCCAGTGTGTGTAGGACTTCCACAACTGATGCAGTGCAGAAATTATTAGAATATCAAGTTAGCAGTTAATGAAATGGCAAGCCCCCCTTTGTCCTGACATCCCTACTTCAGCTGTGTGTGGAAGCGGAGTGGTGCAACACAACTTTATTCACTATGGGATGATGTTATGAACACACACACGGCATCCTTAAATTTTACAATGTATCTGGGACTTCCACAACAGATACAGTGCAGAGATAATAATGGTCATATCGGCAGTAGTAGAGGACCTCCCCACCGAAGATCTTCCACTACATGAGATTTCCTGTGCCTCAATGTTCTTTCAAGCTTTAATTTGGATACAGACATATTGTAACAGATTTTTGGGATATTTTGAGTATGTAAGTTTGAGTTTCAGTGAGTAAAAAGATTTATTTGTACATTTTTGGGCTGACTTGCAGTTTACACATATCATCATAAACACAACATGCTTGTCTGTGCCTTGAGAGAAGAATATGGATGAGAGTTTAGCTGACTGCTAAACACACAGAGTTGGTGCTGCATCATTATTTCAACTTCCCATTATTCGGACCACTCAATAGTCTGACAAATGCACCATTGCTCCGACGCCCCATTCCAACAATACACTTACCAGTCTGAGCCACACTCTAGATCAGGGTCATGCTTGGTGAGTGTTGTCTTTCTTCAGGGCTCAGAGTCAGTTTACATGGTCTGATCCTTGTCAGTTCCTATTTGTGTAAGTTTTTCCTAACTTCAACTAGTAACTAGGAGTAATGGGTGGTCAGAACAATGAGAAGTCCCCCACAGAGTCACAAGTCACAATCACATTCAACATGGCTTGGAACTTTGCAGTAAAACAATTAGAAACATAGGCAGTATAAGATGCAGTAGACAAAATCAGCCATCTGAGGAAGTCAAGTTATTTTGTGTATAAAATTTATCAGGTTGAGCAAAATTTACAGTCTATACCCACAAACGGCTACAGAAGCTGAAAGCAACCATGGTCGCTACTATCTTTTTTCATTCTGTTATCTCAAGATCACAAAATAATCATTTTGTTATCACTGGAAAACAAGCCATGATAAAAACAAGATTAAAGAAGTATGTTTTTAAATTAAAAGGTTGTTTCCTCTTTATAGTTTATTTTTTCCTAATTATTATTTTTTTTAATTAGAAATCAAGACTGGTGCAGAAAAGTCTGTATGTGGAGATGCTGTGGGGGTCACACAGTGAAAAGGGCAAGTCTCACAGAAAACTGCATGGCCTTAATAATGTCTATATCTCTGCCATTATAATAACAACGGCTTTATTTTAGCAGCGGCTGGCTCACAAAGAGATGGGAGTTGGTCGACATCTTTGATTATCACAAATGATGATGTCTTTTTCTCATGATCCTTACAGTGTAGTTGTCTGCTCTAACTGCAGGAAACAAAAGTACACATTTATACCTTATTTACTGTTCAGTTATGAACAGTGGCAGAGATCTCGAAGGGCCAAATCTATGTGACCATGAACCAGACACTCACAAGAAAACAAGCCGTTATCCCATGACAACGAAATGATTAATTCATGATCTTGAGATAACAGAATGAAAAAAGACCAGGGCAACCATAGCCGCTCTTGGCCTCTGTAAGTTTGTTATACAATTGACACTGTTCTCTTTTTTTAAATTTTGTTTTTCCTTAATCGAGTAACATCAGCTTAGGCATGTTAGTCATCACAAATGTGTTTGCAGATCAGCAGAACTGACAAACACCACAAGACATCCTCAGTGTAGTTTTATTGCTTAGGCGTATAATAGTGATGTCACTGAATCTACAGTATGGCCATCTTGCCAAGTGAAGTTCTGGCTCAATAAAGGGGTTAACTGGACTGTGACCGGAGTATTTTTACATCACATCAGGTCTTTTTCTTTTTGTGCATCAGTACCTTTGCACCAATACTACAATACTTTGCAACAACAATATACACTCTCATTCACATAAGCACACAAATTCATATGAATAATTTTAGATAAATGCTTTTATTGGCACTTCCCGTCAAGTAGAAATACATTATACTGACCCTTTTTGTTTCTAATGTACACACACACACACATTTCTCCTTTGTTTTATACTTATTCCTCTCTTCCCCTCATCACATTTGAAACTTGATTTGTTGACTGTATCAACACCACAACACAACCATTTTCAGTTTTCTGACTCAAGTGTGGATGCCATTTTCAAGTGCATTTTCATTTCCCCTCTGGCTGTCTCATTGCACAACAACTCCTGTTACTCTCCTCACTATGTTTCTTCATTTCTTTTTTGAATTGATTATTTTTAGTAACTAAATACAGACAGTGACCACAATAATGAAAAATAAAAATGCTCAGTGTTTCGGTTTCTCTTTCCCAGGGTGTGATGGAGAGTTTCCTGGGCACAGCTTTGGCTGGTTCTGTCTTCTGTCTCTTCAGCGGTCAGCCCCTCATCATCCTCAGCTCCACTGGACCCATCCTTATCTTTGAAAAACTCTTGTTTGAATTCAGCAAGTGAGTGTCTAGAGCCAGATGATCTTGCAGTTGATGGAATGCAGTGTAAATAGTGTGGTACACTGCAGACCCCCTCTTCAATGTCAGTAAGAAGATATTGTAGTCAAAATGTTGTTCATAAACTGGCTATACAAATCTACATGTTACTGTTTTAGCTTTGATTTCCTTCAGACTTAAAATTATAGCACTTCACTAATGGCCTGTAATGTAAGGTTAAGGGTTAAGGGTTGTAAAGGGTTGATTTTGCATTTTACACATAATTCTTACCACTTAAAAGGATAAACTCTAGAGGTTACAGATTAGATCCCAACAACCAAATGTGGGACAAAGAGTGTGTTTTTGTGGGACAATGTGGGACACATTACTGATAAATTTTAAAGTTTTGATGTAATGTCCGTTCAACTTAAAAATTAAATTTCCAATTCTGTCCTATAGCTCATAACATCTCATTGCTTGCACTGTGGTTGATTCAGAAGCACACAATCAACTGCAAATAAATATTTTAGGTATTTTAAATGCAACTTTCCCACACATTAATACACTGAGCTGAAGGGAAGCTTAAGGTTCACAGGTCTTATGATCTTATCTGATGATCTATCCTAAGAACTGTCAGAAGTACTATTAAACTGAACAGATTGCTGACATGGAATTTAAGTCAAGGCTTCCCTTCTTTCAAGTATGGTACTTTAAATGTGCTTTAAAAAGGGTATGTGGCCTGCTTACCATGAATAAGTTGTTTCCCAGTCTTTGTTGTAGCTGTGTCTTCTTTTGTTGTCCTAGCTTTCCATGTTTCCATCATACTCCACCTAAATCTGCAAATTTTGTCTGGCTTTGTAGGCATGCAGCCAGCAAAGATGATGACAGGTCAGCAGGGCCGGGCCCAGAGCCGGACCCTGGAGATTAAACTGCACACCTAATTCTTCTTGACGATTTTAGATATGCATCTGTGCTAGCATCTGAAAAGTGTAGCCAATCAAAATATGGGACATACGGCCTTTTTGGACCAAACAGTTCTAGAATTTACGTGAGAGGAACTGTCTACTGGAGAGTTCCTGGGGAACTAAACACTTTCAAGGGCTTTTTGTTTGCACCACCAGAAGGAATCGCCTACCTAAGTTATGTAAACCGGCCAGCAGTTGGTATACTAACGTCACTTCTGGTTGACTTACAATGTAACTTTTAACCAACTTACAACAACAATAAAAAAAGGCAAAACAAATTAAGGTTACGCGATTACCGCTCCACGCTGGTTCATGTTTTGTGTTGTTTTGGTAATACAGCTGCCAGGTTTTTAAAAATGGCCTGTTCGGGCTCCTAACTTCCACCGATCAACGTACACTTGCATCACTACAGTTCCTCATGTCCTGCAAAAGTGCCTACTCTGGAGTTGAGGTTAAAAAAATTCCTCAAAATGTACTTCTTAGAATTGTAATAGTTCACGGTTTCTGTGGTGCAGATGCAATAAAATGGGAGGTTCTTAGAGTGAAGTTCCTAGAGTAATGAAAATAGTTCCTGCAGTCCAAAAATGCCCATAGTCTCAATTTGTGGTACACAGAATTTGGGTTGAAAATGCTGTGCAGTTCTGCACAAAGCAGGGCATCTCGTCACCCTAGTTGCAGATAATAAATGATAACATTTCAACCAGCAATAACTGAGTCAAAATGTTTGCTAAACTGATATGACCATTCTCATTTTAAAGTACATGTCCCATGATGCTTTTCATTGGTCAAAGGTCAAATTTGTTTGACCTTGCACTTGTAAAAGTTTTTTTTACCCTGTGTGAAAGGCCACATAAATATACAGATGATGTGTTATCCAAAGTGATCACTAGATATGTTTGTGTTGCTGTTTACATGAATATCCTTCATCATGAATCCATTATGCTCCCCTTCTCATTTTAAAAGGAACAACGGTATAGATTACATGGAGTTGCGTTTGTGGATCGGCATCCACTCCTGCCTGCAGTGCTTTGTCCTGGTAGCTACAGATGCCAGTTACATCATCAAGTACATGACACGCTTCACTGAGGAGGGCTTCTCCAGCCTCATCTCCTTTATCTTCATCTCTGATGCCATCAAGAAGATGGTGGGCGCCTTCAAATATTACCCCATCAACACCGACTTCAAGCCCGACTATGTGACCACTTACAAGTGTGAATGCCTGGCCCCAGATCCGAGTGAGTTCATCCCTTGGCTCAGGGTAATAAAGGGGGATTATTCCCAAGAAGGCAGTGTGGTGACAAGTGGCTGTTTAGGGTTTGGTGGACTGATTCCCCTGCCAGGTTATAGAGAGTAAAACTACCTGTTTTCAGTTTACAAAAGCCTTTAGAACGGAGACCATTTCTTCTAGTCTTTAAGAGTCTGCACAAAAGCATGATGGCTATGCTTTTATGCCATTAAAAGTGTGAGACTGAATGCTAATTGACCACTTCTTTACTTTACTCCTACTTAATGGGAAATTTAATGGTTTGTTGACCACTTGAAGTGCTTAACTCTGCATATCAACATTTACCCATTCACACACACCTTTATGGTGTGTGTGAATGGGTAAATGTCATTCACACACACACCTTTATGGTGTGTGTGAATGGGTAAATGTCATTCGCACACACACCTGCATAATGTCATTGACACACACCTTTATGGCGTGTGTGAACGACAGACTTCAATACCAGACTTCAATACCAAAAGTGGACCAGCTCATTTGAAAAAGACACACACACACACAGTTTAAAAACAGCAAATGGGGCCAATTTTGGGTTCTGTATCTCGCCCAAAAACCCTTCAAAACGTAGACTGCAGACAAAAAATTTTTATCAAACAGCAAAATAAACAATTTTATCTTAAAGAGCCAATGAAGAGCCTTAAATATTTGTTATCAAGAACAACAAAGTTTTTTACAAACTTCGAGATATACCAGGGTTTTTGACACAGGGCCTCATTTTCGTCCTACTCAGTCCTATTCCTTTTGATAGAGACCATTTTCAGCTCAACAGAAGCTGAAAAAAGCTGTAACTGTGACTTGTATGAGTTGGGCTGTAGCTGCTCTCCATGATGATTGCCAGATTCATGATTACCAACTTTTACTTTTCTTTGTGGACTTGCATGGAATTCATAAAATCTCATTTAAATTAGATTCCTGCATTGTGCTAATTCCCTCATGTTTTCTAATCTCGGAATCTTTGGAAATAGCAGTGATTGGCAGAAATTTCAGTAGACATTGATTTCTGTAACTCATTTGTCTCCTGTTTGTTTTCACTATGCATACACAATTTGACTGCTGTCTCTTGCAAGTAAGTACCTCTCTGTTTGTCTGCATGGTCCCCGGAGAATTCTCCACAACGACCAGCAGCTGGATTCTCATTATTTTTGCATTTCTTCTTCTTTCCCTTCTGTTTGCCTCCTCAACCCCAATTCATTTTCTGTCTGATTACCTCCTCATCTCTGCCAATCTTTCTGCCATTTATAAACAGTGACTGCAATGATCTTCAATGGTTTAGTTCCAATGCCAGATAACAGCTCTAGTATCTCTGGGGTAAGTGCTTGTTTTCATTCAATTTTCATTTTCTGCCTTGGCTCATTTTGGTGAATGGTCTTCTAAGCTTTATGTTTATAGGGTTGTAAAATTTCAGCTTTTCGCAAAATTAAATATAGGACAACAACATCGCTAATATCAACTCTATCTGACAAAGAAGTCTCTTTGCACTCCTCTTTCTCTCCTTTGTTTATCACTGTCCATCCAATCATCCTCTCTCACTCTCCTCCATGTATTATGACTTCACATTTGTGACAACATTTTTACTCTGATGAAATGTTCTACATTTTTTTAAAAACACTTTACTCTTCATCCTCTCCTGTCTCCCACCTAATGCCACCCTCAAACCCAGTTGAATGTGACAGCTCTGGACTGGAGCCAACTGAGCAAGAAGGAGTGTCTGAAGTATGGAGGATCTCTGGTGGGAAAGTCCTGCAAGTACGTCCCAGATCTGGCCCTCATGTCCTTCATTCTTTTTTTTGGCACCTACTCCATGACTGTCTCGCTCAAGAAGTTCAAGTTCAGCCGCTACTTCCCCACCAAGGTGATGGATCTGTCTATATATTGTTTCAAATTAAATCTGCAGAATAGCAGCCTGAGCCACCTTCTTGTAAACAAACAAAAAGTATGTTAGTTTTCATTATTAAGGTCTGGTTAGGTTCAGGAACAAAAACTGCTTGCTAGAGATAAGAAAAGGTCATGTTTTGGTTTAACATTTGGTTTCATCACATTAAACGTGCTGATAAGTGTCCCAAAATTTTGGCGTTAAAAGCCCCTTGGTTGGGTCGCCAGAAAAATGGCTGAAAGATCTTCCTGTCTCCTTAAAAGCCCAATTTTGTTACTAGAAACTCTGCTGCGTAATGTTCCTTTATATAGGTTAAAAACAAACAAACAAGAAAATTGGTTTGGGCTGTTAAAAAAATGGCTTGAAACTCTGTCCATTTCTCCTTAAAAACACCTGGTTCTGTTGCCTAAAACACTGTTGGAAAATCTTGTGTCGTCTGTTTGACATTAAGCTAGACTCTGAAAAGCAAAGCTGTCCAATCTGAAAACACTGAGAGGCAAGTGAGAAAAAAAGTTGTGGTCATCCATTATCTAAACCCTCTTTCTAACGAAGCGGTACAGTTTGGTTTGGTACGGTACACTTCAGAACGGTACCTCTAGATCTGGTTTGCACTTCCATTGCCAACGATACCCTTACTTGGTAGGTGGTGCTGTCGTGTTGTGCTACGTAATGTAAGGGCGCCCTGGCACTTCTTTTCTCCAAGCAGATCATTTTTTATCTGCATGAACCAGTAGAAATTCATGCATATTTTGTAACGTGCTTGAAGGTCCAAACATTACTAAAGAGTGTATCATCATGTAAGAAAAGCAAAAGCAAATCAATTACGGTCGAAATTCAGGCATTCCACTACTGTATATGTACGATATGTATGTGTGACAAATAAATACTCTTAAAACTTCTTCAGGTTGTCAAACTGGCATTTGAGGTGGGCTGATTAATTGATGCATCTTTTAAGGTGCCGTACCTCTGCAACTCAAAAGATGCATCTGAGAGGCTCAGTGAATGAAATGATCTTTATTTTCACCAGTAACATCAAACTTATGACAAATAATCAACATGAAAAGGCAGCAAAGCATCCTTTAGTGTTTGTATCATGTTTTAAAATGCTATAGAAACATTACAGCCAGCATTAAACCTCCGCATAGATCACTGGTTCATCAGTTAATTTTCCCCCGGAGTGAGCTGGGGCTGCTGCAGCAAGCAGACTGGCAGGTCTCATCGCAAGCTGCAGCTCCTTACAAGTCCGAAAACTTCATGACAGATTTACAAATAAGTGTTATTTGGATACCCTGACTATTTGAAATCTACAGGGTGCATTCTCATCAAAAAAAAATAATGCTTACTGAAGTGATATATTAACAGTCAATGGACTGCAGTGTGTGTAGCTCTGCCCTCTTGGGGCCCTTTGGGACTGCTTGGTACCCCAACAATAGGGTGACCAAAATATGTATGTGTGGAAAAAAAATGAATAGCAATAAATATAAAATAATAAATGGTTACTGACAGCCCTTACCAGCCTACCACTCACCTTAGAATTCTCAAAATGATAGTTTCACTTCCTTGTCATATTAAAACAGACATTATTCAGTAAACAACCAAAATTGTGTTTTGTGATAGCAGTCTATGAAAGGATGACAAGTTAAAGAAAAACACAACTAAGTTTCATGTTTCAAAATGTCACAGAATGGAGACTGTAACACACAAGCTGACAGAACTACACTGCCGCTCTAAACTTACTGATACTTTGCAGCGATCGTCTTACAGCCGATTAACTGTTCAAATCACCCCTTCAGGCTGCAGCTGACTGGACACATCTATTTGTAGAAATAAAAAAATAAATAATTACTATTGGACAGTGACATGGGTGCATAGCTAACCAGTCTAGTGGTTACACATGTTGTCAAAGGATATTTACTGTATTCTAACTGTACACACTGTTACTGACTTTGAATCTTGTTATATAACTTTAGCTTTCTTACACACCGATGTTCTCATTGCAAAAATAGATGAAAATATAAATTAATGATTGCTTTTTTTAATGGCTGGTAATCACTTTGATACTGTTTAGCCTATTCAGAAAACCATAAGTTGGCTAGTTATGCCTGATCTAACATTTGCTGCAGTTTTCAGTTGCAGGACATTACAGTTATGTTTAAGTAAGGGCTGCATGTCCTTTTTATCCATGTTTTTTATTTTCTGTCCTCCAGCCAGTGCTCTTTAAAACGGCATCTTCCCAGCATGTTGACATCTGACAGATCTCAGTAACACATGCAGACTCAGAGGGGCAAGCGAGGCCAAAGCGCAATGGTGTTAATTTGATGTGAAAGACTCTCCAACTTATTTCATTTTTGCGTCTAATAAGAGAACTGTTCAGTCAGAGTGCTCTATTTTATTATGAGAGAAATACAATTACAGTTTCAAGCACTTTCCTTTCTTTAAAATACAACCTTGAAAACACAACATTAAAATTCAGAAAGAAAGAAACTGCAACAAAGATATTATCACAATGTGTATAGAAAATTTAAAGAACAATGGGTATAGTGTGTAATGTGTGTGTGTGTGTGGGGGGTGCCTTTTTTGAAGGGAGATGGAGAGAATCTTGCACAAAAGCATACACAAAGAAAACTTGATTCATTTTTCCATTGTATGGCAAGCAACAACTGTTTTGCATGATGTTCAAGTGTACAAGCGTTCAAACCTCCACACCTTTGTTACAACTGGCTCACAATATGAAACAAAGACGGGAGATACAAACTGAAATCAGTAGAAAAGATTTGATCAGAGAGAAATAATAATAACTGTGATAAGGTGTGATCAATGGAGTATGAGAGTCCATTATTGCAGTGGTTAATGTGTGCTTTAGGTGTGAAACAAAAAACAACAATACCAAGGAAAGCAAGGAAATAAAATCAGAGGAGAGACTGACAACAGCAGGCATCTAAGCAGGCCAGTTAATTTGATGGCACTTCAGGTCCAACCAGTCAGTTATGGGAGAGACGAAAACACACACTTACCAACAACCAGCACCAAGGCTGTGGAGCTGTTGCAGAGGGATTTGAATGCAAATACTGTACACAGTATTGGGACTGATTTCCTAAAAGGCAACACAGTGATTTAAACTACAGTGTAAAATGTAGTACCGTAATGTTTTTTTAAGTGTATCAAAGCAGTACAGTTACTGTTCACTTTGTATGTTAGTTTGTTTATCAAGATCCCTGTTAGCATTTGCATAGCAGAAGATATTTTTCCTGGGGTCAGCATGGTTAACATGGGGACATTACAAAAATACACATTCATCCTATAATCACAACAACAACATAACACATACAAACCATTCAATATAAAGACGACATTACAAATTAACATAGCTTAAATAACAAACATGACCAAATACAGCTGCAAGCAGCAATGAGGGGGCCACGCAGTCAAAGAGCCATATAGATATAAAGATCCTCGACCATTCTGCAAAGTTTTACAACAACTGATCAGTGGGTCATAGGAGCTGCCATAGACTTCCATTTCAGAATTAGAGCACGGTTTTAAGCATTGTTTTGAAATTTAGCCACATATGTGTGTATATGATTGCAACAACTGTGTGTGGAAATAAAAGACCTATAGAGGGTCCACAATTTTGATTTTACCTCTAGACGGCACCAAAATACACACAATGCTTCTTGAAACATTTTTCATAAAAGTGTAATGTGCAGAAAATGTAATGGGTTGTACTTATAGGTCCTAAGGGAAATTTGTTTGGAATGAGGAGATGTACATATGTAAAAGGTTTCATGACTCAAGGTCAAACAGGGCATGAGATATGCCTGTTCAAATTTTCATTTTCAACTGTTTGCCCCTCTACCAGTGTGCCAGATTTTACAACTTTTGACCCTGTGGTTCTATGGGCTGCCGTTGACTTCGATAGTAGAAGGAAGGAAGGAAGGAAGGAAGGAGGGAAGGAAAGAAAGAAAGAAAGAAAGAAAGAAAGAAAGAAAGAAAGGGGCTTTGCTGCTTGGCCCCCACACATAGACAGGCTCCTACTGAATCCATGTTAATCTAACAAAACAAGCATATTTTTGCCATAAAGTTTAATACTTCCTTAGATAGCTGACTTATTGTGACTTTTAATAATGAAAGCAATTTCAGCAGCGCAGGGACCTGTTGATTCTAAAACCACGTTGGTGTAGTCCCTCATACACAAGATATCTTGGCTGCTTACATCTCTGCTGTGTATGATCTGAGCAGAGAGAGGACAGTCAAACAGACAAAAAGCTGACCCCTGTTGTTTCTAAAGACAAAGATTATATTTTGACACAAGTAAAACAAGGCAGAGGTGGCTTCCTCTGAGAATTTTCTCTCAGTTCTGCAAAGAAATGTCTATTTTTCTCATTTGAATTGTTTGTTTCTCTCTGTTTTCGGCACCAGTTAAGGAAACTCATCAGTGACTTTTCTATCTTCATGTCCATCATGACGTTCGTGGGGCTTGATATGCTGATGGGACTCAAAACTCCCAAGCTGATCGTCCCCACAGAATTCAAGGTAGAGCAAGTAATCTTAAAACTTAATTTTGTTTTTTTCAAAGTTAATTGCTATATACCAAAAAATAGCTGGTGTTACAGAGCTTTTGTTCATCTGGAATGTTTTGTTTCAGAGCATTTGTTCATCAGTTTCTTGACAAATGCTTTCCCAGACTGGATAATCTGTTCATTGGAGGAGTACTTTAAAATTTTCTGAGACTTAGGTAAAAAGGTTGATACAACTCACGTGCCTATCCATCAAATATGAAGACTGAGCCAGGAAACTGTAAGCATAGCACAAATACAGGAAACAGAGAGCCTCGCTCTATCTAAAGGTAAAATAAACAAGCACAAATTCACAGTAGCTACAACCAGCAGCTAAAAATAATACAGTCACCTGAAAGAAAGAAAATGAAAAAATTACCTATGCCTCCGACAAGAGTCTATAGTCTACAAAAAACGGTTGATGGCCATGTTACATGAATCCTTTAGAGGTTATGCACGTTTTTGTGACAGGTCACTCCCACTGCCATGCCTCCTTTTTCTGCCAGTTGGCCAAAAAAGGGGGGCAACTTTTCACTAAATACTGCTCAAGTCCGTGAACAAAATCCTCCAGTCAGCATCTTTAAAGTTTCACCTTGTGGTTTTAATGTAACTGCTTAACATTTTGGTTGGAAGCTTTCTTTACTCTTGTAGTCAGGGGCATGTCCAGAGGAGGGCCACCCCTGAAAACAGATTAGCCACCCTAAGTGCCACCCTTTTGTCCTTAATTATGATTGGCCATCTGCCCAGTGAGAGTTAGGACCTAAGTTTGAACCGACTGCTAGTATTTTTAAAGGTGTATTGTTTTATTTCAATATAAATTGAAGGTAGACAAAGACTTAAATAATTAAGTATAAAAGCATTTTGTGAAAGCTTTGTTATATATATCATACCGGAATGATACTAATTAAAATAGTTATGAGAAATAGTAAATTAATTTTATTCCAACATATCTGTGTGTGTGTGTGTGTGTGTGTGTGTGTGTGTGTGTGTTTCTATGAAGTCTGGCCATGTTACACGAATTTGTTTGGAGGTTGAAAGTTATGCACCTTTTTGCAAAAATAGGTCACTCCCTATTGCAAAAAGGGTGATGGGAAAAACATTACAGACATCTTCTCAATACAATCCTGTCCAGTTAAGCACCATTTCAAACTACTACCCTTAATAATAAACATGTAGTTAAATAAATCCCTCTCCA
>JAQFJA010000022.1:6101308-6112703 GCA_029874485.1 Naso brachycentron
CAGTATTTGAGTACACAAAATGAAAAGTTTCGATGATATGGGACACCCTTGTCTGATTCCGCGATAAATCTTTATTCTGGGGTCATTCCTGGATTAAGGGAAATGTAACTTATTTTGTCATTGTAGAACATTTTAATGACCGTACTGAAACTATCCCCAAACCCAAATTTTTCAAGTGTTTTGATCAAGAAAGTATGTTCAATAGAGTCTAATGCTTTAAAGAAATCAATGAATAGAATAATTTTTATTTTGTCCTTGACCAGTTCAAAAAGGAAGTCACACTCCGTTTCTTGGAAATTTGATTTGTATAGATTATTGTTAAAAAAAAGCCATATTTCTTCATTGACTCGTTTTTGGTCTTCAATTATTCTATCATTTTTTCCAGTTTACAAATCTTTTTTATTAATTTGTCTATGCTTTTCTAATCCAAAAAAGTAGGCTGAATTTTTTTCTCCATGTTCAAGCCACCTGGCTCTTGATCTTACATATGCTCCATTTGCCTTTTCTATGTAGAGCTCATCTAGTTGAAGTTGAAGGGCATGTAATTTTGCCTTCTCTTCCACTGAGGATTCCAGTTTATTACATATTTCATTTATGTTTTCAAATAATTCTTTTTGTTTACATTTTCTTTTTCATGATAATTCTTTTCCAGTTTCTATAGCTAACTGTTTAAGCCTGAATTCGAACCATTCCCATTTGTTTAAGTTTGACATTTCAAGCATGATTACACTTTGATATAGGGCTTTAACCTGACTGCAGAAACCCCTATTTAGTAGCAAGCTGTTGTTAAATTTCCATATATTATCTGATTTCCTATTTTGTTGAATAATCACAACTTGAATGCTAATCATACAGTGAAAAAACAAACAGCTCGGCAGTGGTGTGTGATCTTTAATACAAGTCATTTTTTGTTCTTCCATCTCCTCTATCATGTCTTCATCGCATGCCTCCTGCAGATCTAATGTGTCATAGTTGTGGTCCAGCATGCTAGCGTTTTTAGCGTTCGCCATTTTTCAGTCCGCACAAAGTCCGAAACAACTTGTTTTCTGCTGTATTTAGCCAGTCCAAAAACTTGTTTCCCGATGTCGGGTTGGTCTTTCTTATTTTCTTGGTTGGTTGTTGCTCTTAAATGTCGGAATTTAGGACTTGCAAAGTAAACTTTTTCTGCCCCCGCAGAAAGTGCTGCTGCTCACTCCACCATCTTGACTCCCCCTCCTGTCTGAGAAGAGTCCAGCTGCGGTCTCGCGGACAGTACAAACCACGCAAGAAGTCTTGTGCTTTTTGTCAGGAGTCATGGAAACAATACAGACAGACAGAGGGATTGCTGATCAGTTAGCATTCAGAATGGATGTGCTTCTGCCAGAGGTGAGATTTTACTGACATTTTTTGGATTTGGTCAATATCCTCTCAAGTCTTGAAAGGCCAATTACTCGTCGGTTCTTGGCTAGTTGTTTGCATGGCTGTTTCTACTTCTCGACACAGGCAACAGTTCAGTTCTTGCAGCTGTTCATTCTGTTTCTTTTGACAAAGCCAAGGAATTATTCATATGCCAAGGACCACAGTATGACTGGAGATAAGTTGGGAACAGTAGAGCAAGAAAACAATTTCCATTTCATAAATTTACAACCCTCCCCGTGCATGTGAATTTCTTCAGTGTCTTATTCATCAACACTTTACTCCATGTTTCTTTTCAGTAAGCAACAATTAATTGCCCATTACTTGCACAAGAATTTGAGTGAGAAAGCGTGACAAAAGCTGGTGGACTACAAGGTGAAACTAGGAAGAGCATCGGAGTCTGAACAGTTTTTAAAAAGGGTTTGACCCCACCAACTTCTTCAATCTATCCACCTCATGGCTATTTGAATTTTTCAAAACACCTATTGACTTTTCTGTTGTTCTTTTTCTTTTATTTTTAAAATACATATACTGTATATACTACTCTGCGTGCCTTATAAATTGCCCCTCAGGGATGTATAAAGTGTTTTTAATTTGAATTGAATATTTTTTTTAAACATCCAAAATATAAGACAGACAGCATAACACTACAGTGTGAAGGCAAAATATTGGAGAGAAATGTCTCTCCCACCAATGATGCAAGTTGAGGACACTGAACCATGAGTGTAAAATGAGCACATTATCCTTTGACAATTAAGGCAACCAGTCTTACACTCTTATTTAATTGACTTATGTTTGTTTGCAAATCATAAACCAGCTCATGTGGGTTTTTATGTCTGTCAATGTTAAGTAGCTGTTAGCTGCATGTTGGCTGGCTATGTTTGCAGCATCCAAAGCTAAGTCTGTTTTCCTGAAAATAAAAGTCCATTGCTTTGAAAATACATACTCTGGAGTTCTGTGACTGCCAACCTTACTGCTATCAGACCCTGTTAAGATGTTGCTGAATATAACAGATTATGCATAAATCATTTGATGTTTATTTCAGACTCGCAGCATGCTGTTCTTTCTAACTGCTGTCTGATGGAAAAGTAAATTATGAAGTGTTCACACTGGTGTCAAGTGCCTTTAGAGGGAGTTGCTCAGGAGGCTGAGCATCATCTGCACTAGGCAACAGATTTCTGAAGGAAAATAATGGCTTTAGTGTTAGAGGAGGAGAAGTCTGGATTTCAGTTTAGCACAATTCTTAACGTCTGATGACATCACAAAATTAATAATATATATATTGGCAGAAATGTAACATATTTGCCTTTTGAGGTTTGGATATTACATTTTTTTTATTTGTACATGGGGTTGTACTCTGAATGAAACTTTTATTAGATATTAGATACTCCAAGTCAGGTTATGTTTCACGCTGTGTTGCTTTTCCTTGTGCTATTAAATTTACTACATAGACTGTCTTTTTATTTATTCATTTCTGGTTTTTGAATGATGCCATTCTGTGTCATTCAGTTTAGAGGACAAATTTTAAGAGCTCATATACATATATCTAAATACCTCATTGGATGGGAGTAGTGGTAATAACAAGCATCAGGTGAACTAGATTTATGAAATGTGATATTTCCCATGTATTCTATCACCTTAACAACTTGATCTCAACATACCATCAAAGTGAAGAGGGATATAGCATTCACATCAAAATTATATCCACAGTTTGTCAATAATAATAACGATAGCAATCAATAGTAATTTAATTATATTTAGGCCTACGTTGTATAGGAAAGACTTTGTATAGTAAAGACTTTATTCACTAAAATTGAACTTCAGTCTATTTTACCAGTTGATTTGAGCCCTAATCTTCAACTGAAAAGATGTGGGGAAGGAAGAGGCATCCAGAGGGGGGCTTGCCACAGAAAAAGGCTAATGTGAAAGTCAGAAAATCTTTTATTTTTCCAGCTAAAGTAGGCCTGCAGTGAAACAGTATTTAAACAGTGATGAGAGCCATAAGAGCTTTTTTTAATAACTCAAATTAAACGTAAAACTATATTTTAATGTTGATAATTATCAAAATATGTTTTAATATGTGGGCTGATGCTATTGTTCCTCATTATTTTTTCTCACAATAAATATTTATTTTTTCGAATTGTGTAAGTAAGTCTCGTTTGATTGGCTTAGTTGCTTCATTCTTTGAATAACCCAACAACATTATTTTTCATGCACTCGGGTCTATTGTCCTCCTGGGCCACTGTAGCGGTGTTGGCGAGTGATTGCGAGGATGGAGCATCACGTTGACTCAACACGTACAATGTCTCATGTCATCCCTGGAATGTGGTTATTTAATAAATAAACTACAATAAAGAAAGTAAGAGCAAATAACAAGATCAAAGATAGCCACTACAATATTACGAAGCATTTTATTTTTGTGTTATTTTTCATTTTTCCGACCTGCCATGCTTTATTGTCCTTCTCGGCCACCGTAGCGTTCTGTATATTATGGGCGTGGTTTGTACTGACCGCGAGGCCGCTGCTGGACGTACTAGGGGGTCTGTATTTAGTAGAGGAAACGATGGTGACAATAATGCATGTTGCATTTGTTTAAATAAATATGCGTAAGGACTGAAGAGAGAGAACTGAGTCAAGCGTTGCTTATTCTCCACACACAAGACGACGATGGCGCAATTCAGTTTTACACCAACACTTCAGGTTAGTCGGTGAGGACTAAGAGGGATACGTTTTTTTGAGTCTATACTTTATACGACATTTTTGCTTCCTATACCTTATGGGGGGTCGAAAGTAAGTCCCGGGTGTCGTCCAGAGGTTGGCGCTAACACAAGATGTTGGATACCACCGATACGACGCAAACGTAGAAGAAGAGAGAGGAGAAAGGCACACGCTGTGAATGCTGTTATCTTGTTGTGTATTAATAACAGCTAGTACTGCTCTTAAATATGCCGATCGGCGTCCAGCATATTTTTGTTTCTTGAATACAACACTGTCCGTACGACTTATCCGTGAAGTCTAAACGGAAATGTTAAACGTGGAGTCGTTGCAAGTGGCTGAGGAGGAGGTGGTTGAATCCAGCTCCAGTAAACTCGGTGACATTTACACGTTTGTGGCTAAAGGCTGCTTTCCTCAAACGATGCATCCCTTAAAAAAGAAGAATCTCAAAAGATACGCCCAGAAATTTATCATTGATGGTAAGAATTTATTTAAAACCTTAATGTGCTGATGAAAAGACTTCTGAGAATGCACTGGTTTCCTCCAACGGCTACTTTACACTGCATGCAACACAGCTGCTTTACGTACCGCAGTGAAGTTAGTTATAGGTAGGATATTTAACAGGCATTCGCTCCCAATCAAGCAGCGTCAGTTTCTACCGCTGTTGGCAGTCTGACCGTTGAGCTTTCCGCCGCAGCACAAGGCTTTCACTTAGAGACCGTCAACAAATTACTTTTTCATTGACACAATGCAAGTGTTATTTCCAGTAATTTGACAGCTTCCATGTCATGTGACCCAGAGAGTCACAATTAGTACTGGATCATATAAATACTCTGGTTGATTTTGACACGCCTCTTTTTTTGGATTTTAGTGCACATCTTATTTTTTATTAGTATTTTTTATTTAAGAAAACATAGCTTATTTCTTCAATAGCTTCTGGGTCATGTGACCTAATGATGCTACATCAGTGTTGGATCATATTATTACACTGATTGGTTAAAACATACCTTTTCATTGCATTTTAATGCTCCTGATGTAAAAATATTACATGTTGTACACTTTGTGGAAATGGGTCATCATTTTCATCAAGAGTTTGTTTTTTTTCCCCTTTGTCCCCCATTAATGCTGCTTAACAACCACTCACAAACACCTTAGCAGCCAAGTTCTCCCTTCACAGCACACCCTGTTTTCTGTCATCTTTTTCATCATGGTTGTCGTAGTTGACTTTATTCAGTTGACAAATGGACGAGAAGAGACTGATGATCATGGTGGAAAAACAGAAACAGCTCTATGTGGACCTGGATTTATAAAAACAATGCCATTTGGTGCGCTGCTGTTGGAGCTTCTGGCACATTTCTTTGAATGTTTTCCAAACTGACATCAAAACATAGCAAATTGGGAAGGTTAATTTATAAATGCAATACAGATCACAAGTTAAAAGAATCAGTGAGTAACATTGCTAATTTAATTACTTCATCAAAGCCATGTATCGTCGTCAAGCAAATGCTTTAATGCTCCCAGGCCGTTGGTTTGTCTGTCTGTCAGTTTGGAATGAAACTTAATGGAAAATAAAAATAAAAAATTTTACATTATATCAAACACAAACAAAAAACAAAAGTAAAAAACCCACTCACTGCTAACGTTAAACCCACTCAAGTAAACGGAAAAATGTTGCTGGTTAGTAGAATACCCAATGGACAAGTTTTTTTCTTTTGAAGTATTAATTTATGATTGATAAGGATTGATATTTTTATACCTAAAAGCTGAAAAGATTATGAAAGATAGAGAATTATAGACATAAAAATCGCTTTGCATTAATTTATATATTATCTTTCATAATTTACGTAATTTTATGTCTATTTTTCAGTATTTCTGAGATATTTTTACACCACATGTGTTCTATTCTGTCTGCATGCCACAAGTATTCATGAATGGTATTTAGATGTTTCTTTTTGTCAAAGTATTAATGCTCAACTCTTCATTCACCTTTTCATTTCAGAGGGCAAACTGTACTATGTGGGACCCAAGAAAGATGAGAAGAGAGAGGTGGTCATAGCAGCAGAGAGGAAGAGGCAGATTTTTCTTGACTGCCACTTTGATGACATCGGTCACCACTTGGGCCAGAAGAAGACTGTCCACAGGATCCAGAGCAAGTACTACTGGCTTGGGATCATTAAGGACGTTGTGGACTGGGTAAACACTTTTTTATGTCATCAGTGATCTGTTAACATCCCTGGGACAGAATGATAATACTGTCTAACCTCAATGTTAACTGTTTCAGATAAAAATATGTGAGACCTGTCAGCACACAGAGAGGAATAAAAACCTGGCACGGACCATCCGGCCTATAAAAGTGGACGCACCCTGGGATATTGTTGGGATTGATATTTTAGGTTGTTGCCCCGTTAATTTCATCAAGTATTTTTCGTGCTTTGCTTCTTTCTTTTCACACTTTGAAAACTGCCATCCATCTATCTTTCTTTCCGTTTTCCAGGACCTTTCCCAGAGACTCAGCAAGGCAACACCAGTGTCACAGTTCTCATTGATTACTTTAGTAAATGGCCAGAAGCTTTTCCAATGCAAAAGAAAGATGCACTTTCTGTTGCGAGATGTATTTCTAAATGTATATACAGGTAAAAACATTTCACAAAAAACGTTTTTTTTACCTAACCAGTATTATTATGTTATGATGTCTTTTGGTGTAATTTGCCAGTATGTGTTACTTCTTAAATGCATACTATTTCAAACCACTGGGGCAGTGTACAGTGGGGGATCTTATGTTAACATTGACTATCTTTGGCTGCAGTTAATGATAGAAAATCCCCTTCCGTCCTGACGCTGCTAACTAATGCTAAAGGCTGTGTGTCTTGATAATGTTATACAGCACTGTGCAGCCTCAGCTCTAAACTGAACAGCATGTGCGTTCTGGCTGCCATTCATTTTCATTTGTAGCCTAGTCAAACATTATAATAATAGGCAGGTTGTCTTTTTGCTCGTTGTTAATGCAATATGAGTTAGATTTGTGCACGTTGTCTGGCCTTTAGGTGTCGGTATATGTACAACGACCCAAGCTTACTTCACATAAAATCATTTTTTGTTGCATCATTGGGAAGCTTGCGTTGTGATGACACATGCTGATACTCACAAATTACCACATTTTTATACCTAAAATTAACCTTTTTCCATTCTCTGTTAAATCAGGTATGGTGCCCCTAAAACAATAGTGTGCACACAGAAGGCTGACTTCTGTGACAAGGTGAGATGTGAGTCACAAAGTTACTAAACCATTCAATAAAAAGTTCAGAGGTTGTAGTGCTGCTGTTGGTGAGTTGTATCAGGGCCCATGCTGGTGTGTTCCAGGTGACAAAGCTGCTATGCGACAGGTGGAGCATTGAGCAGAAGGTTTTTCCTCTGGATCATCCTCAGCTTAACCCGCTCCATGACAGCACAAGTCCGTTGCTGAAGGAAGCCATGGTGCAGATGGTCACGGAGAAACTGAGTGAATGGGACGACTTCCTGGACCGTGTGCTGTTTCTGTTCAGGACGTCCATCAACCCCACGACCAAGTTCACCCCGTACTCCCTCATCTTCAACAGGAAAGCTAATTTACCAAATGAGGTTCTGACTGCATTTTCAAGTAACACATTCTAACAGTGTGCGGTTTGTTTCTGCTAACTGTTCTTATTTCCTTCCATCCAGACTGCATTGAGCCTGCTGAATTTTGACCTCCAGGAGCAGAATACGTATTCTACGAAGGAGAAGGCCTCGACATATATGACTGTAATGCAGGAGCAGCAAAACTCTGTGAAACAGCTGGTAATTAGAGGCCGGCAGCAAATGTTTTCTCTTCTTCCTCTTCCCCGGAAATCTGCCTTTCCATGCATAAAATCTCACCAAACTTTGCACACAAGTCCAGTCTAGGGATCCACTGAACAAGGGTTTTTAGTGACGGGATCAAACAGCAACCCATAGATATATACATGTGTATGTATTTATGTGTAGACACCATTCTATATGTATCACAGCAACTAGAGTGGAGTAGGGGGCACGCGTTATTATGGTAAAAAGCAAGTAATGCAGCATGTAGGGCAGCTCGCTACGCTGAGGCTAGTCGAGTACGAGAAAAGTGACAGCAGCAGCAAGAAGGAAAGCTCCTCCTAACATTAGTCCCAGCACACCCAATCCATCTATTGTAGCTTATTCGTTATCCTCAAAAATGACAACACAAGACGTTTCTTTAAATCAGACGTCCCTTTAGTGGGTGAAAAAGGGGATTTACATGACGTTAGGTGATTGAGAAATACAACTTGACTGCTAACAAGAGCCAGAGTCCCGGAGTCTGGTGCAAACAGGAAACAAAAACTCTCTCTCTCTCTTTCGCTCTCGCTCACTCGTAGAGCATCATGGGTAATGAAATCCACCAAGACCTAGCAGTTCACTCAGAGCATCTAACCTCTAAATTATTCTCTGTGCTCGTAATTCACATTTCAAATATCAAATGAAATGTTAAGTCTTTTAACTAAATGTTTTACATTAACTCTTCAATATGTAATATTAACATTAATGTTTCATGCATTATTAACTTATAAATCCTTATGAAATAAACATTTTTCTCAAATAAAGTCACAACGTTGGCTGATGTCTTTGAAAAGGCAAAAAAGTTTGCCAGTGACAGTGCCAAAGGAAAAGATAATCGAAATTTTGTAAAAGATTTTTTTTCTTTGAAAAGCACATCTAAAGCACTTTTTTTATGAAAGCAATGGTGATTGACTTGACTTTGACATTTTGCCAACAGCAGTGAATCAACCAAAAGCAGTAAGTGTATTTGCTGAATTTTTTGTTCTTTTTTTTTAAGTTTAAGAAGGGTAAGAGCATCTAAACAACTCTGGCATGAGTAACACTTGAGTAATATTAGACGCCAGCCCGTCAGCACAGCCTTATAGCCTAAGATGGGCGTTGTTCAGCTTCATCATCATACATTTTCTATGTGTTCCCAAAAAAAAAAGACTGGTTTGCTGCACTTTTGTGTTGGTGCTTTACCATTACTGCTTTCAAAAAGAAGCTGAATTACTAAGATACTGCATATTGAAAGTATTAGTTTCTAGAGAAAGTAAATTTTGTGATTTTTTTTTTTTTTTACTTCATCACTCATATCAATGCACACATTGATTTAAGTAAGGACAGCAGAGAAGTTTTGATTGCACACTGTAATCCTCTGAGGTTATCAGATATTTTCACATAAATTAATAAGTAATGACCAGGGATGGTGATTGTTTTTTGTTTTTTGTTTTTTTTTAAATAATAATACCATTATCGAGATTCCATAACAATTTGAGGCCATGTTTCGACGAGAGTTTCCCTTCTGAAAACGGAAAAGTCTTTCCTTTGCATATTAAAAAAAAATCTGTTTACATAAACAACCGAAAAAGCTGTAGTATGCATGCCCACTGGTAGTCGGTGGTGTAAATTTATAATGACATACCAAAATATAAATACCAGACATATAAAAGTTTGCAGTTTCAGGAGCGTCAGCACACCATTGTCACGTAAAAGGAAGGCCGAACAGCAACAAAAGTGTTTCGTTTGATGCAAAAACTTGTGCCGTCAAAACAGGGTCTGAGTCTTTATGGATACCACTATCAATACTTTTCCATTATTGAGTGGAAAGACGAGAGGACACTACGTTTTTAACAGAACTGGTAAACTGGTCATAATTCTCTAATATGTATTTTATTTTTCTGGAAAAACAATTTTCTCATCCAAACAACTGTTTTTATTCAAGTTTCTCACCAAAAGCAAAATATTATTTTTCTTGACATTACATTTGAACACACCATGATAACGATTTATGTATCTTTGTCTAATAGCAAAGCTGTTAACTCTCATGCATTGAACATGAGAGTTGGCAAAATTAAAGGCACTAGTTTGAAATTTATTTGTAACTCCACTGACTGCCAAACTCAAAATGTGCAGTCACCATTGAACTGTCACTTGAAATAGCTCAAGAGGATTGTGACATGCTCTTTGAGTCAGAGGGTGTGGGGTCGCATCCTGGCAGAAGCACAGGTGATGTACTAACTACTTAAGCTGTATACCTGTGGATTTTAAGACCCAAAAATTTCTTCCTTTTTTTTCTTTCTTTTTTCCAAAGTGTTACATTAACATTATCAGCCCAGGCAGTTTTGCTGAGGGACCCTCATGTATTTGTTACTTTAAGATTCAAGAATGACTAACATTTTTGCAGTTCAAAAATGAATATTTTTCTCCTCTTCCCTTTCCTCTAATTCTTCTATTTTTTCCACTTGCTGATCCAAAGGCCCTCTCTGCCCAATTCTTCATGGGTCTATTTGTCTTAGCTGACTCTTCTTTTCATCAAAAATCAATAGATTACTCGATTAATCGAAAAAATAATCAATAGATTAATCGCTGAAAAAATAATTGTTATATGCATCCCTAGACAAAAGTATTCTCAAATACACACATTTATACGCTAATTGATTTATCAAAATAAGTAGCTGTGTGTAACTATGGAAGATGTGGAGAAAAAAAATTTCAGCTCATTTGTTTTGTGTGTTTTACTTCCAGGTGATAGCTAATATGAATGCAGCCTACAAACAAGAGAAGAAGAAGAACGCCAAGCGGAGGACCCAGACCATGGCCTCAATGACCTTCAAAATCGCAGATCCTCTATTAAGTGAAAGAGACTCACCCTCCCCGAAAAAACTTAAAGAGGGTTTATATTTGTCTCTTCCTGTTGAGACGGTGCTGGCCACTGAGCAGGGCAGTACAGAAGACATGAAGACAGAGTTAGCATATCACTTAGCGGAGTCTGATGCCCAGTGAGAACAGGATACAAGAAGCAAAGAGGACACGTCAGTGGAGCCAAACTAGCAACATGTTGTCATGAGCTGTCTGAGGACTCCAGATGGTGGTGATTAGTGCTCCAAACTTTCGCTGCAGGTGTTTACACTGCCGGCATCCTATCCAAAAAACAGGTTCACCAGATTGTGGGCCTATCTCTGAACTCTGAATTAACTGAGTCTGTGATGTGAAATTCAGAGTTTTTGGTTTTTAGCACAGCTGACCAACATCAGTTCAATCAAAAATCAACTCTGAATATGTAGTAACAAAAGCCATCATCAATGACACGCCAATGCTGTGATTCGCCATGGCAACAGGTAAAGAAAAGGCAGGTCCTCCATTTTACTGCAGTGAAAGTCGAGATATTAATTAATATATATATGCAGACTGTGCACATATATCTTTTTTTTTTTTTTTTTTAAGC
>JAQFJA010000022.1:6130024-6140228 GCA_029874485.1 Naso brachycentron
TTTGATGTCAGAATTAACACTGTTTGTAATATAATCAACTTTTAATGCATGTTCTGCGATTTTTATAGCCACTGTGGGTAAACAGCCTGAAAACATTCAGGAGATCAGTAAGTGCAAAAGCAACCTTACAAACAAAATAAACATTTTTGCTCAGATTTTCTGAATCATTAAGGGTGCTGTGAAAACAACAACACTGATACAAACAGTAAGCGCTTCTGTAAATGCACAGCTTTTGCACATACAACACATTCCCATGACTGTAGTGTGACACTATTTCCAAAGTTGATGTGTGAAAGACACTTCATAGCTGATTTCAAGCCGAAACACAAAACTGATCTGAAGTCTTCAGCAAAGTTCAACATGGTGACTTTTGGAGCATGGAAAAAAATGGTTTTAGACTCAACATACCTCGCTAACCCTTTGAACTCGCTCTGTAGTACTTCCCTCCAGCCCTTTCACACCTAGCTTTAAAATTACAGTTTATTACTCTGTTTACCAGATTTATCCCTGACATTTCAACTTAACTGCAGCCCTACCTCATGGATGTGCTCAGTAGGAGATGCCAGACTTAGAAATAACAATAGAGGTTCATTTTATTTCAGGTGGATTGATAAAGTACGCTTCCTTCTTCTCAGAGAAGGTGTTGAGAGATAGCTTGACCAGACTTACGCACTGATCAACATCAATCATTTACCCTTTTAACACTGAATTGACCATTGGACGTGTTTTAAAGTCGTGTGTGTCACTGTGGGTGCAAATTAGAACAAGTATGATACTGAGCTGTACTTTGACTTTGATGTCATGGAGTGAAGGGCCTGGCCTCAGGTTAGACCAATGACTTCCTTTTGACCCAAGAGGTGATATGAGGTGATATGATGACTCAGTACTGTAAGCCACGTATGATGCCACCTGATGGTTTTCCTTGATCATTACTAGTGACTATAGTATTATTTTTTATTAAATCATACAAATCTTTAATGTAGGGTAAGAGAAGACTTTACCTGACTCAACATGAATGCTTCGCACAGGGTTAGTTTAGTTTGGTTGGGTGAAATGTTTTAACAACTGTTTGAACTAATTTTATGAAATTTGGTGCAGACATGCAGTTGCTCCTGGTGGCTTTTCCACTGATGTATGAGTGTGCGTGCTCATAGGTAAATGCTTATTTGTTTTGGCTCTGGTTCAGGGACAAAAAGGCTTTTGTTACGAAACCAGTCAGATCAGAATAAAATATGAGGTTCTTAAAACAAAAACGTCTTTATTGTGCTTAAGTGTGTCTACAACAGTAACACCTTTTCACATTTCTTATATTTTATTCCATCTGAAAGTGTAGCATTCAGTGAGCATTTAGAGTTAAAGGATATTTGAATGGTAAGGAAACTAAGGTATGATATGATCTTTCCGGTGTGACAATTGCGCTGTTTTACATGCTTGCAGGGCTTTTGTTTACACTGTAGTTACATGTGTGACAGATGTTCAGTGATGTTGCCAGGTATGTGTCCTTCGTCTCTGACACATTAAAATCTGAAAGGACTCAGTAAACTTATTGTCAGTGCGTCCTGAAGATGAATTACTTATTTTTTCCCTGACTATGCCTCACTGTAACTGTTCATGTTATTTAGTAAAGCGACATGGCCTTTTTAGAGAATGATCACCTCTATATGATGCTGTATTCACTCATGTTGTTGGTAGATGATGCTTTAGCACAGACGTGCTGTCTTGATTTTATTGAAATTCTAGAAATAAAGCACTATTTTGTTTATTTTAGTTTGACAGGCTAGTATATCTTGATGCTGCAACTGGCTGTACGAGTAATTTTGTACATTTTGTTCAATATAAACATTTGTTTATGCCTTATAGCCCACACGAGTCTTTTGTTTTACCTTTAACACTTGTTTGAATGTCTTCCTGTGTTTTTTGCGGTCAGTTTCCCCTACAGTCAGAGAAAGTGTGTGTCCCGGGTGTAGTTCAGGTATGAAGTCCCAGCTCACTGCAGAGCATCTCTCCTGCCACGCTGCTCACAGGGCCGGCTTTCCACATTTTAGCACCCTTAGAGAGATTAGTATTTGGTGCCCAAAAATGTAGTTTTATGGCTTGCCATGCTGTTGCCCCTGCATTGCTAGGAGTACAATGCAAAAACAAAAGCTGAAAAATAGCTCCACTTCAATTAATTGTAAAATGCAATTTAAATGTACTCTTCACTTTAACTGGAAAGAACACACCAAAACAGAGAAGGCTGTAGTTCACGACCCATTTAAAACTAAAACTGAAAATATTCTTTGTTATTTCAAAATATCATTTTTCTTTGAATCGATACGGATATAACGTAAATAAATATTGCGATATCCCCGGGATTTACTCAGGTTACCACCTGTGACCACCTGGGACTCACTACTTTGATGATGTTATGGACTGGGTTTGTTTAGTCTGCATACAAAATAGGGAGCACACAGGCTCAGGAGAAAAATCATGTTTATGCTTGTCCTTTGTCTTTCCCAACAGACCACAAGTCAGGCAACACCTCCCTGGACACTCTTCTTGCCCTACTGCAGGCAGAGGGAGCCAAAATAGAAGAGGAGACAGAGGTAAGCATTATATTGCCGTATCCATGGACGACTTCATGTGTCCCTCAGTGAAACCAGTCAGCATTTCATAGGCCTGCTCTCCAGTTGTTGATGTCTTTTCAAACAGACGCTTCATTGATTAAATGTAAAACTCCTGTCGGAGAGCATGTGGGTAACAGAACGACTGACTAGCTTAATGATAACACTTTTATCACTGCAAAAGCTGACTGTCCTCTGTGTTACTGAACTGTCATATTATTGAGTTGCTTACTCCCAAAATGTTTTGGATAATGATAATAGTAAAAATAATAATAGTAATAACAAGAAGAAGGAGAAGAAGAAGAATTTAATGACCACTCGTGTAGCAGCAGCAGTGAGCAAAACCAGAATTTCTTTTTTGTACTGCAAAAATGACAATCCTTTTGTATTGATTGCACTGCTGTATTTATACAATAAGAGTTAACGCGACTCCCTGTTTATTGAACCTCATAAATCACCAGCAAGCATGTACCATCACACACACGTGCATCTTCCATAATCTGATAATCAATTCCTTCTTGTGTTTGAGAATCTGTGTACATCTAAAATCACTTGTGGCTATACTTCCAAACATACTATTTGCTTACGACGTGTATTTCCGACTGAAGTAGTGACAAAGTAATAGTTTGTCTGTGAGAAAAATGAGCTCTAAAACTGCTGCTGCTATCGAGCATCAGTGTCCTTTATTAGAGAGAAGATCTGGTAATTAAATTTAACTGTAATCATTAATTACATTAGTAATGAAAACTGCATTTTGGTAATATTGATTATCCCACCCCAGGCATCAATTATGCTTTTCTGTCTGCACACCAGAGACTGGGGACCCCCACTGACCTTGAAGGTGGCACATAACATTATGCACATGCACGCACACACGCTATAAAGCCTGTGTAAGCACAAAAGAGCAACAGCTTAACAGCCATAATGTTATTTTAAAGTAATTTATGACAGAATATAACCAGAATTTCTACAATGATGGGTTAAATATTCAATTTTAAATTATTTTAAAAATTTATTTGTTCTTTGGAAGTAATCCTTAAGCCTACTCTCAGCTCCTCGGGGCGAGTTGCAAAGCTGCACTGCTCTCTGGCTGATAAAACAATATCAAAAACAATGAATTAAGTGATCTGTGTGTTTTTATTTTTTACTCACTTGGGTGAAATTGAATCGTAGCAACATAGGTCCGCCCACACTCTGGCAGCGGGGTAAACACACTTCCTATCAGGGATAATTACCTTGGCGCTACACTGGCATATCTTTATGCCGGTCAGTTCTGCCTCTCCTCGATTCCTTTTTAATTACAGCCAGAAAACCCACTGCCTGTTTGTATTTTTGGTGCTTACCGATTATTTATTAATTGAGTGAAATTTTTAAGGAGGTGGACAATTAATTTAGCAAATAAAATGTCAAAAATAGAACAAAATAGCAGCTCCAACAAACCAACTGGCAATAGGCTGGACGATATATTCATCCAATCGTCCAACCCTCATGCATGGGAAGGAGAAGTTGATCAGTCGTTGCATATCAGATCAGTTATGGTGTAACTGTCCTGACAAAAACAGTAACACCAATGAAATGCAGGAACAAAATAAATCAGACGCAAGTCATTGAATCCACAGTGCATGCTTTGAAGCCTTTCCATACGCCCGCCGCCGGCAACATACAGAACCTTAACCTCAGCGTCTGTGACATTTCTATCTCTGTCTCTCTCGGCTGCAATTTTTCCGCAACAGTTACTCTACATCAAGACCACAACTAGAGCTTCCAAAGGGATATGTTGTTGACCGTATTCGGGGGTGTATGTTGTAGCAGCTTTGGACAGGTTACTCAGAAGTTACTTATTACTGATTACTCCTTATAAAAGTAATACATTTACTGTACTTACTACTTTGTATCAAAAGTAATTAGTTATGTTACTCGTTACTTTACTATATTACTTTCACAAGTAATGGCTACTAATATAAAGCTTAAGCATATCAACACCATCAGTAGTTTATTAGAAGTTTAACATTAGCGACCGCTCAATTAAAAACGCGTCTTGTAGAAAATATAAGTCTGCACATGCAGGTATATCACATTGTCATCACATATCTGAGGACAAAAACACATCCCTTTCTAGTAACGCAGTAATGCAGTGTTACCTGGATTAGTAACTGTAATGTAATTACTGTTGTGGCGATTGCAATCTCTTACTTTACTAGTTAGTGGTAAAGTAATAAAATTACTTTAATGTATTACTAAGTAATGCGTTACTTCCCAGCCCTGGTTCATAGGTTCTTTCTGAAAGTAAAACATTTTATACATGCACAAACAGATGGATGTAGGATATTTGGGTCTTGTTCAGTGGGTGCTTTGGTAAGTAAAACCTCCGGTCATGTCACCTTCCCTGGATGCCATATCCGCCTTTAGTGAGTTTGTGTGCTATATAAGTATTTATCATTTAATCTCCCAAATCTGTGTGCGTCTCTTAACAGAACATGGCAGATTCATTTCTGGATGGTGACATGACCCTGGAGTCCTTCATCGATGCCTACCAGAGCAACCGGAAGCTGGCCCACTTGAGAAGGGTAAAGATCGAAAAGCTGCAGGAGATGGTGCTGCAGGGCCAGCAGCTCCCCCAGTCGTCTGTCCCTACCTCACGATCTCAGGATGTGTCAGCGACAGCCAGACTCTCATCCTCCTCCCTCCTCCCTGAGGTCAGCAGCAGCTCTTCCCCTGTCGCGCAGCCGAGGAGGAAACCACCACCTCCTCCATCCCAGCCAGCCCCAATTCTGAACCCAGCTCCAGCTCCAAACCCTGCCTCCCAGCCTCCCGCCTTCTACTCAGCATCACCATACCCCCCAATTCCTCCCAGAACAGGCCAACCCTTCCCCAGTGTCTCCTCCGGCTACCCAAACCACTTTCTATCTCAGTACCCTCCTGCTTTGCCTCAGAGGCCTGCACCCCGTATGGCCCCACAGCCTGGCTTCATCATGCAGTAAAATAAAAGCTGTTGCCACTTAGTGGACGCAGTGCGTGTCTTAGACCTTCCTCTACAAAAACTCCTCTGGAAAAATTTTTCATCGTCGTCTGCCTTCTTGGAGCACGACCAGTCGCAACACAAGAGAGCAGGCCTGTACTGGCTGGACTGGCCACGTTCAGCGGAGGCAGATCTTTAATAACCTTTGTATAACTGGGATCACCTCTCACTCCCATCAGCACTACCAACAAAAAAGACGCGACGAGAGTCGGTTGAAGGACCCACTGGAGGCTGTATTGAAACAAGTGTCAGTGTGTGGGTCACTGAGCTGGGACTAGTCACTTCTCAGCACTTTCTGTCTCCGGGCAGTGCCCTAAGCTCTGCGTAGCCATTAGTTTTCAATCTCTCACCTCCCTTCAAACATGTCCCTCAAGCTTAGACAGACTACTAAAGTGGTTTTAATTAGTCATTTCCATCTACAGCATACTAATTTGCTGGTAATGTATATGCAAACAAAGAGAGACCCTTATTACTGTGCAGTTTTGATGAAAAAATCTTTTCCCAGAATATATATATATGTTCCGGCGAAACTGCATCTATGCTGATTTTTTTTTAATCGAAAAAATTTTCAAGGTACATAGGAATATTTTGATTTCATCTTTTTTTTTAATATATCGTACTAATGGACTTATTTTAATGATAGCCAGCATAGACTGATTAACATGCGTCAAGGAGGGCTTTGGATGGTGTATCTCTTCTTATTTAGTAGGTGGGCGTGTCTCAAGAGTCCAAACCTGTCTGGTTTAAGATAGCTGACTGTTGTACTTGGTCCATCTTTTTGGGCAGAAGTAAAAAGGGAGTTGAAGGAGAGGATGAGGTATCGTAACAAACACCAGGCCTGCGGAGCCTTGCCTCAGATGAAGGATTTATGTATAGCCATACAGTACACTCCTGGTGTGTGTTGTTCTCTGTGGGTTCCTGTCGTAATGCAACACTCCTTTATAATATGAATATTTGTAAACCTCAGGTGTGACCGGGTCGGAGATGATGCCAACAGTTCTTTGGATCTTATACAGATGGTCCTGTTCAGTTGTTTTTGTCACACTGAGCACCAAAGACTTCCCACATTTCTCTGTGTTCAAACTTTTTTGCTGCAGTCTGGTTTTTTTTAAAATGTAAGTGAAACATTTAGTGAGGTAATCTACTATTGTTCCCTACATATCTATTTGTGATGTTGAGCTGAAACACTTCTTTTTAAACACAAACCACATTTCTCCAGGGACTTGCAAAATCAACTTTGCATTGGGAGGCTTTTTTGTTTTTTTTCCTGGTGCGATACAAATTCACTTTTTTCCTCCCTTCTGCTGTTGCTGTGCACTGTTGAAGAGCCACGAGTGCCTACACTTGAAGTGACGTTAATCATGTCCTGCTGACAACTCCGTGTTTCTCTGTGCTCATCCGTAGAGGTTAGAATCACCCTGCCCCTCCAACCCTGCCAAGAAAAAAACCGGCCCGGCAGGTTTTCTCCAGCTGCTGCTCATTTCATGTTCCACCAAAAAGTAGGCAAAGGCAATGTCTGACCCTTTGCTTTCTACACGAGCAGCAGGCCAGAATACAGCGAAACTGAGCATGTGCCAGAGAAACAAGAGACCCCCTCAGGCTGTGTGCTTGAGGGGGTCTCAGGCACTCAGCCTGTCTCCATTGTATTGAGGTTTGCCTGTATTTTAGCGATTTTGCATGTGTTGTTTGTTGTTTTATTTAATTTCTTTTCAGTTGGTGAAATAACAGGGCTCTGAAATGTTTTGTATCATATCTGGGTGAAAATACTTGACCTGAGAGCAAAGATGTGGACCACTGAATGGACAGAAGTTATTTGTCAGCAGGAAAACTCCAGAAAAAGCAAGTTAAAGCATTAACATCTCGATGAACCAGCATTTCTAACAACTAACAATGGATAATTCTTTTGTGCATGGCCTTTGCTCTTTGTGTTAATTCTTAAGACTTCTCTTAAATAATTTTTTTTAGCTATTGAGCTGCTTTTTATGTTGGAACTGATCCTCCGCATCCATTGTTTTATATGTGACCGGTGATATTTTCAGTGTAATGTTGTAGGTATTTACATTTAATGAATGTTAAAGTGGAATTTGTTGCTATTTTCAAGTTCAATAAATCTCAAATTTTTTTGTATCTGTTTCTATCCAGTTGTGTTATCTCTCACAGAACACATATGACTTCTCACTTAATGTCTCACAACTGTTGACTTATGCCGTCATGTGTCTCATAATAGGCTGAAGGTTTGGACTGAGCAACGTGTTCCAAAAAAACAAACAAAAAAACTTGTTAATTGGGCAAAGTTAAACAAAAAGACATTCCAGTTATTACGTTTTTTTTTCTTGTGATTCTGAAATTAATTTCAAAAGTCAATGTGTATAGATTTTATGAACTCCCGTGTCCCTTTCAGGTTACTGCCACTTTGTCTCTACTTTAATCTCTGCCATCGTCCCGCGCCGTCTCCTTCTCATTGAATCATCACTTCTATCAATGGCACTGTACCACCTAGAAACAGGGCTTTTATATGCCATTAGTCAGCAATGGAAAGTAACTAATTATATTTACTCCAGGTAATCTAATTGAGTAGCTTTTTTTGTGTACTTTTTACTACTGTACTATTTTTAAAAATCAGTAACTCTATTAAGTACATTTTGTTGAAAGTAGCTGTACTTCACTACATTTTAAATAGCTTTGATTACTAAGTTTTAAAAAAAGCTAAAACAATAAGTTTCCCCAAGTTTTCTATGAACTGATGCTGCGACTGTGTGCCAATAGCTGTCTGCTTTGGTTGACACACAGCAAAGGGACGTTGGCGTGCAGAGATGGAGATGGATTTTACTCCGACTTCCCCGACACACAAAAAGTAACTAAGTAACTTTTACTCTGAGTACATTTTAAATGAGCTACTTTTTACTTTTACTTGAGTTCATTTTTACAACAGTAATTTTACTTCTAGTCCAAAAAAGTTTATTATGTCGTTACTGACACTTGTTAACACTCTTTTCACTGACAGACAAGTTATTGAAGTATTTTTTACCTTGGTATGTTTTGACTGCTGTCATCCTCCATAAAACAGCTGATAAGATCATCACAGCATCACAGCAACATCAGGTGACTGCTGAGGAAGACTGCAGTTGAAACATGTCAAAGTTACAAAAAAACCAAATCACTTGTGTGTCAGTGAGAAAAGTTTAAAACATTTTATTTCTACTTTAGTAAAATTTCATTAAGGTAACAGTTCTTCTACATAAATAGATTTTTTTGTACTCTTTCCACCCCTGCAATTAGTTATGCTATGGACTTTAAAAAACACAAGAATACAGGAAAAGACAAACAGGAAAAGTGACATGCACAACCAAAAACAATAAAAAATCCATAAAAGTTACATTAAGGAACACAGTTACACAGCTTATCAACAAAAAGCTTAAAAGAACATCACCTGAAGTGACTGTAAGTAAGGTTTTTGAAAATGAAACAAGACAGCCACCTAGTGTTCGTGCCATGATAATGAATGAAATGTTCCCTAATACTGGTGATAAACTTGATAATCCAGTTACATGAAGACCACAACTTGCAACGCAAAAAGAAATACACTGCATAATAAAAATATATCCATATTAATATTATCCACTTTATTTATATTCAATATCAACATTAATGCAAAAACTCACGAGTTCTAATGTTAATGAAGCTACTAGAACAACCAAAGACATAAATGATCAGAATTTACTTTGCAAATAACAAATTCTTGCTAGTCGAAAGTTTCAAAATAAAATACACAAGAAAATGTAATTCATTAAAAAACAAAGTCATTTTGAAAAGAAAAAATAAACTCTATACAAACTGATATTACATGTTAGACATTTAGCATAGTCTTGTGGGTCTGACCTTAATTCCCCTGGTTGAATAGATTAGCTTTGCTTAATTTTAGCATCATGGATTTGAAGTTGCTAGTCAGGATACAACTTGAAGGGGGAGGCTGCGAATTCAGGAGCGCATACTGGATGGTTTCAGTCTGCGAACACAACCACTGACTTTTTGAAGACCATGTGAACTGGGGAACTGAACAGCTCGGCCAAAGTGATGCACTATTTCTTTTAGATGACAAAATTTCTCAACCTTTAAAGTTGATATATGTAACATTTTAGCACCAAATACAGTGAAATTCCTATGTAGAGTCAAAATTAGTTCTGAATACTGTATGAACAGGGTTGATGTCTTGTTTGAATTGTAGGTGCAAGACAGAATGGCAGTGTAATAAATGTTGATTGACAGAGATGAGTCTGTTCATGATAAACCACACATGGGCAAAATATGGCCCGAGGGCCAGATACGGTCCGCGGACCATCTCATGGCAGCCCGCAGCGTCCTAACAGGGTGGACAAAATCAATAAAATGCTCTGCGCATTACTAAATCATTCACTTTTAACAATTCGACGCTCATTTATCCAATTTCCAAGTTCTGTTGAATGCAGCATCACAAAGCCCACATGGCACCTGTACAGACCGACACGGTCATAAACGAGGTGTTGTGATGACAAAAACGGAGTTAGGACGGCTTCAAAAATGAGAAAAATTGATTCTGAATGTC
>JAQFJA010000022.1:6258401-6272051 GCA_029874485.1 Naso brachycentron
AAAAAATCTCATGCCAAAAGCACTTTATCATCTCAATTAAAACAACAATACACTACAACTAAGAATGACAGCAAGATTAAATATAGGCTACAAATATACAAGAAAATGCAAAAATATATTAGGGCGCCAGGAAGCAATTAATTAATAGGGCGCAAGGAAAACAGATCATGAAAAAGGTTTAATATCAAATTCCTCATTCAAGCCATTAGGGGACATGATATTGAGGAAGTTAACCCAAAACGTCTCATGCTGCAGGAACCATTTTTAATGATCAATGATTAATGTTATTTGTGCCATTTACCACTGATGCAGCCGCAGTGGAGGCTGTTATCCTGTTGGCTTATCAGCACTTGAGCAGTTAAACACACCTGATTGCAATCAAATGTAGAGCAAATCTGATGAAGCAACATCCAAAACGCGTAGTTTGTTACTTCTATTTTAAGCCCTACGGAATCCTACATACACTGGGTATCCTAGTGTGTGCTGGTATTTCTGTATTATTGATATTTATCTGCCTTATCAACTACAGTCCCAGAATTTCAGAGGATCCTGGTTTCTATCACAGTGTGTTTTCTCATTCCTCTTTTTGGATCTTGCAGACAAGCCAGAGACATTAATGGTTGGCTCTGTAGCTCAGGTTCAGCAAAAGAACCAGTAAACATCTGTATTTAAATGCTTTGATATGTTTTAAGTAACATAGTCTGAAGAAGCTCCCACCATGCTAATTTTGTACTTTAGGATTGTAAAATATTACATATATTTATATTTACAAGAAAATCATTTTGATGTTACCTTTGTCGTTTGCATACATGTTCCTGTTTTAGGATGGTACATATTAAAGCTGACTGAGTTGCTACACAAAATGCTCTAATATTAACCTATTAGGTTGCTGGCAATTGATGGTGGGCCATCAAACAGAGTTTACAGCTATAGGCTACCATTAAGTGCATGGTTGATTTTACAGCAGTTGGGAAAATGGCAGCAGCTTTGGCCCCTTTAAGAGAGACGAGGGAGGTCTTGCCTATCTGCTGCTGGCACTGGACTTCAAGGGAGCATGTAAACACATGTGTGTGTGTGTGTGTGTGTACCATCTCAGGAGCTACAGGCTTCAGTGAACAGCCTATCCTCTGGTATATGGGACAACTCCAAAGTCCTTGTTGCCAAATCGCCACTCAAGTGGAAAGAGAGGATGAACAGAGGGATTCATACTCTGAGTCATCCGTATGAAGGAGGGGTGCTTAAGTTGTGTCCCAACATGGCTGACAGTTTAATTTGTCTAATAATCAGTTTTGGAGATATCTCCAATTCAGACACTTCCTAGTCAGCAGATTTGGCACCCCGCAGACCTCCCAAGTTGTTTTGTTTGTCAAAGGCAATAAAAATTTAAGTTAAAAAAAAAACTGAGATTTTACTTCTGAGTTAATCTGGTATTGCGTCGCGTTACTCCGCTAGATCATATGTTGTGCTCAGTCACATTTGTATGAGTGAAGGGAATGCACACAGAGGAGGGGGGACTTTACTTTTTCTGTCATTAACTACAGCTGATACATTATTGCTGCACTGCATCAGTTGTGGAGATCCCAAATACGTTGGAAAACTACGGTGCGTCTGTGTTCATAACATATTCCTGTGGTATATAAAGTTGTATCACACAGCCAAAGTGGGGACGTCAGGAGGAAGGTGGGGGGCTTGCCATTACTTCTGTCTTTAACCACGGCTGATATAATAGTCATTTCTGCACTGTATCAGTTGTGGAGGTCCTACACACGTTGGTAAACTTAACAACGTTGTGTCTGGATTCATAACATCATATGGAGGAGTATTAAGTCATGTTATACAGCTCCGGCAAAAAGTCTTGGAACGTTTTCATACGTGAAAGCCATCAGAGACTAGTGATGACAAATCACGCTCTTTAAGGGGTGTCTCATTTCGTAGGGGTAGATTTCAACCACTGCCCCTCATAATTCATTTCCGAGGGGCAAGGGGTATGGGTAAAAATGAGAGATTGGATTGGGCCTTACATGCATCCCAATTAATGCTATCTCGCTGGGTGGAATGTACATCGAGTTTGTACATTTGATGTACTGGAGAACGGTGGCACTGTGTCAGCTACATTTATAAAGGACTGTATTAAAGGGATTTTTGTTAACAGAATAACAAACTTTTGACCTCTGTGATAATAAGGAAATAAGCCCTTAAAAGAGAGCTTTTATACTCATTTTCTGGTCTTTCATTTTGATTTTGGACTCCTATATAGCAGCTAAACACAACTGACTGAACAGTTAAGTCTGTAGATCTTCAGGAAACTGTGACTCGTGCCTTCCCTCATGCGTGTGCGTGCACACTCCGCTGTAGTCACAACCCGTTTACGGACACAAAATAAACACAACTGGGACACTGATAAAATGTTACTCACAGCTTGTGCTTCTCTCTTTTCAACATGACAAAGCAATGTGTGGCCTTTTGGCAGCAGTTTAGCCCTTAATCCAGCTCATGTGCTCCTTGGAAGTAAATAAATCCACAGGGAATATATCCACAAGAAACAGGAACGCTATCAACTTCTGTCTGGTGCTTGTCTCTTTAAGATAGTTTAACAAAGTTAATTGTCCTTTGCTAAACAGGAGGATCCACATGCTTACAATCAAGGAATCAAGGAAAATTTATTGTCACTGCAGTGCAAAATCGAAATTCTGATTTAGCTCATTTCTGCTGCTAAATGAAAGTGACATTTTGCTGCTGATGACGCCATACAATTCCTGTAGTACATTTTTTAATTTGCAACTGTTACCATGTTAATATAATAAATAACATTTAGAAAGCACAGCAATACGGAACTAATTGACATATACAGTTGTCTGGGATATATGTACCACAAGGAATGGCATTAAAGAGCAGCTGCAGCAGCTGTCAAGCATTATGTGATCATTAAACTACTACAGTGCTCTATTATACATGACAAAATGCTGAACTATAGTCATGTGGATAACTGCAATGTTAAGCTGGCCTCACACTAGACGATTTCAGGTCCACGATCAAGGTCCATGGCCCGATCCTCGCCTTGGTCACAAACAACTATTTATCCAAAAACTCCTCAAGTGTTTGGTGTTAATATGATTCTGTTACTGCTCTCGACTGAGTCGGAGCCTCCCCAATCTTAAATCATAAATATCAAACATGTTTGATATATACAGTTCCAAGTCGGGCTGCCTCAATAGAAATACCTGCAGTAACTAATGCCGATTTGTGTGCTCTTGTAGTCCAGATAAATCATCTAGGGTGTCATCTAATGTTAAAAAATCAGTTGAAACTGTCCTTATGTCTGTGGTCTCCCAAGTTTTTAAAATTGGTTTCAATTTGATAATCGTCTGGTGTGTGGCAAGCATTAGTTGCAACAAATCCTTAAGTCAAAGTGCAAATTGGGTGTGGAATCAAAACAGGCATGCCGTTTAAGAGGCACATTGCAATTTTTTTTGGACTTTTCCTGTTGCAATGAATGGAGTGCTGTACAATAATGTCCCTGAAGTATGCACAAGCATGCTTTGTAAGTAGTAGTTACATTGCTTGATTCATCATCAGCACCTAAGTTGCACACATTTTTGTGACCACCGATATGTGCACATTTGCAAATTCTGTGAGAGAACATTCCCATTTGGTCCCCTATTGGTCATATGAGAACATTTTATTAAGAATATTAACAGAATGTTTCCATGTATACGTTGGTCAGATAATAACATTCTCTGTATGACTTCAGGGGTACATTAGAGAATGTTTCCATTTGGTCCATTCTTGGTCATTTGAGAATGTTTTGTTAGTGACTTAATAAGAATGTTTGCATTTAGGTCTGAGTTGGTCAAATGATAACGTTCCCGATATGACTTTAGGGGGAGTGTTATAGTTTGGTCCTTTATAGGTCCCTGTAAAGGCACTAGAGAGCAATGTTATGGGAATGTGGTGCATAGACCTAAAGGGAACATCTTACAATAACGGTCCCTTAAGGGGTTCCCCAATTGTCCTGAGCGTTCCCTAAAAGTTGACATATAATGTCCTCCTTTAAAGAACTCTGCATTGTGACAGACTGGGAATGTTCTGGGAATGTTACAAGGCGATGTCCTCTACACCAGTGAGGACGTTTACAAAACATCCTGGAAACGGATGATTCCCAACTATGGACATTGTGGGAACGTGATTTAGAGACCAAGAGGGAACGTCCCATAGTAATTGTACACTGAAAGTTCGAGAGTAGCCAAATAATATCCTGCTACCCTAAAAGAACTCCTCCATTGCACCTTGTGTAACTTTGTAACTGTAAAACTCATAAAACTGTAGGTTTTTTAATCAGGTATTTGCTTAAACAGAAGTACATTCACACCAGTTCTTATGTAAGTGGGTAAGTGAGAAGTAAAATCAAGTACGTGGTATTATTGTTGGAGGGATGATTGAATGTCTTCTAGCCTCTAATGTGGAACCATTCAAAAATAGTGCTTCATTTGAGATGGAGATGACAAATCCAACAGTATGTTTGCTGCAGTTCATCTCTTAAGAGGACAAAGCTGGATCTTGGCCCCGGTTTTTCTGAGGCCTTTTTGAAGGCAGCTGAAGTAATGATTAGAGAACGAAATCCACATCTGAAATATATTTCCCAATACCAAAGCCATTAATGGAACCAGATGGGCAGAGATTGGTCTGTTTGATACTTCCTGGTTTTTAATAGGCCTTTTTATTGACAGAGTGATTTCATGTTTTGTTGTTTACGCATGCTTTAGTGATATATTTCAGCTCATAAAAGTATTTACATTTAAGCATTCATCATAGAGCTACACAAATCTTCTGGTATGTGCCTTGCGCAGGAAAAAACATGCTGTCTCTGTCAGTCTTTTGAAATCTGTGCACATAAACATGTTACTAAAATAGCATGATAGAGTCATGCCTTTTAAGAAACCAAATCCATATCAGCACAAACGTTGTGAAAACAAGTCTTTTAAGTTTGCATTTGATTAGACATTGCTGCCTTTTGGTTAAGAAAGCATTCAATTCCACTATCAGCATGAGCAGTTAATGATGAATATCTCCAGATTAGTGTTTATGCAGAGCATACCAGGCAACAACAGTCTGTAAAAACAACACTGAACATAAATTAGGAGACACGCAAAAAAAGAGAGATTTGTTGAGTAAAAACATACAATCCTTTGGTGTGGTGATTTGACAATGTTGTGTCTAATCTTTCTGAAAACTTAAAAAAAAAAGTTTGACATAGCTATCAAAAAGAGAAAACTGACTATTTTGGCAAGTCATGCTTTTTTTGTTTCAATAACATTAAAAATCACAGGCAAAGACCTTAATGATGATTAATTAAAGAAAAGACATTACACAGTCTTTGCAAGACACTTTTAAGCTGGTAATTGTTTGTAAGATGAGGTTGACTCACACTAAAGGATTGACAGATTTGACTTTGAAAGGTTAGGACACCACAAGACACAGGATCATACAAATATAAATGTTTTCTGAGTGGTGATCCAAAGAAACTTGTGGGATAAAACATAACTTTAGAAAAAAAGAAAACACAGAGGCAGGATGTCATCATCAGCAGGTAGCACTTGACTGTGCTGTTTTGCTTCTAAAAATGAACAAAAGATATGTTATTGTAATCGATTACAGTTACTGAGAAAGAATGTGTAATTAAATACAGTTATTTATGAAAATGTGAAAGAATACAAAGGGGATTACATAACATATATTATTATATATATTATTATATGAATATTTTCTGTAAAAAGCTTAATAACAGTCATTTTGTCACTTTGCATGTGCTTGACAAGCACAATGCCTTCTTTTGCCATTTCCAGTCAGACCGTTTGTCAAAGTTTGATGCTATTCTGATACTTTTGATTGGTTCTCTTGTTTGAATTTGCAGCCCCACGTCTGCCACTGGCACTGACTGGTTTAAACATTTGAAAATGGTTAACAACTGAAAACATTCGATATTTAGAAAAACAATCAAATGTAATGAAATGTAATAAAGTAATTGAAATAGTTACATTACTTATTACATTTTAAATAGGGTAACCAGTAATCTGTAACTTATTACAATTCCAAAGCAATCTTCCCAACCTTGGACATGATAATGTTGTACGAATGGTGATGGAGAGTCTTGGCTCTTTTTCTTTCAGTTAAATCTAACTTCCATGATGTAGGTGCTTCCATGTTGCCAGGTCTTGAGTCTTGACCAGCATGTGAATTGTTTGGTTAACCCTTGTGTCTACCAGCCGTGGGACATTGCTAAACCTAGGACCACTGTGCCAGACCCACGTTGGATATGATTTCATTAAGATTTGTTTTGTCCTGTCTTGATTATTGCAACTCCCTCTCCATGTCTTAAAACAACCTTAAACTGCTTACAAGTCATCCAAAATGTTGCTGCCAAGTTTTCGACCAGGTCTTCCAAACAGTGTCACGTTAAATCAATACTGATGTCTTTGTTCTGGCTTCTCATAAAATTTGATATTCGACTACAGATTCTTGTAATGACATTTTGAGCCCTGCATGGCCAGGCACCAGCCTTCATTACAGAGCTACAACCACTATTTATCACTGTGATGTTCTCGGACTAAAGTTTGTTACTAAAGGAGATTGTGCTTTTAGGATAGTAGCCCCAAAAGTCTGGAACTCCCTTCTGTTGGACTTATGATACGTGGGGGCTGTTGGCATTTTTAAAAAGTATCTAAAGACCTATTTATTTAGACTTGCTTTTGTTTAAATGTGTTTAATTATTTTGTCTAGACTTGCTTTTATTTACATTTACTCCTGTTTGTCCTGTTTTAGGCTAGCCCTCTGCTTGCACTGTACGTGCTCTGTCTATTATTTGCTTTTGTTCTGTCTCTCCTCTTGGTCATTGTGACACACTTTGTGATGTCTGCTTTTAAAGTCGCAATATAAAAAAAACGTATTGTTATTAGAGATACATGTGAACAAGTGAACAAGTGAAATGGTACTACAAGGGCTCTAACACCAGAAGCGTGATCTGAATTCAGTAGGCTGCTTTCAGAGAATACTAAAGCAAAAGCTGTACTTGTGATTGGCTCTGCCAATTTTTGTTTATCTTTGAACATTTTTTTTAATGTTTGTTTCTACTTGTTTATACCTGTGCACATCACAGTATAAATATTTATTTTACTTCCTCTCTTCAATTTTTCTTGTTGTGTATATATTTGCAAATAGACTTACATTTTTCTTTGTTCTTTTTATTTTGGCTGGTGCACTCGTTATGTCTATGTTACATTTAATTTTGTTCCACTTCTGTGATTTTTCTTTATGCATACTTTATATACATACACCTACAGTTGGAGAGCTTAAGATCTAGAAATTGAACTGCAAACAACTGCTTTACTGTATTTGTTGTGTACATGACAGGAAAAAAAGTCTAAAGTTAAATTGGAATCCAATCACCTGATGTAATTGCTCCACAACCTTGGCCTGTTATTAATCCAGCAACTCTGAAGCTAAACTTAAAAAGCTGATCACAGCTTCTTAGCATGTTTCTGGTGACAATGTTCACTAATATTGGCTGGTGTAACAAACCCTTTTCACTGTAAGTACTTTGCATATTACCACTGATAAATCAAATAAGGTGGACTGCAGCCATGTTTACCATGTTTTGTCCTGATAACTATGAGTGTAGAAAAGAAATGGGATCACTTCAGTCATCAGGATACACTATCTAAGAGCTTGTAATGTTTCATGGCAATCTATTGTGTTGTTGGTGAGATATTTAACAGGGCCAAAGTGGTGGTTCAACCAACCAAAAACCACTGCCTTGTCTATGTAAATCCACGTGAGAAAATTAATGAGACACCTTTCAGATTATCATATTTATGTACAGTTTGTATGTACATGTAATGGGCAGTAAAGCACCGCTGACATTCAAATCTGAAACAAAATAGTGCTAAAACTGACCAGCACAATAAGCGAAACAAACCAGAGCATAGAGTTGCCAAATTTGCACTTTGATAGCTTTTGCACTTTTAAACATGTACTGTAGGACTACAAGGCTTTTCCATTACCAATGAGTACTGATTACTGCAGCTACACTGGATGTAAAGAGACGGGAGAGCGGTAAAAACATTTTGCCAAAGGAATCTGCCAACTACACCTTATCCCATGATACTTATAGTAGCTGTTATACTTTTTAAAGATTTCTTTACTGACAAAAAATTGAAAAACATTAATATGAAAAATTAATATGAAAGAAAAACTAAAAAAAAAAAATTAAAATAAAAAATTTTGGTAGTCCAGTCTTTTGACAAAATAATCAGCTGATGGCAGCACTCTTTCATACTCCTGTCAATAGGTTATTCAACAGGAACCCTATGCTGAGCTGCTCTGTACAATGAGGATCAAGCCCAAAATACCTGCAACTGCCAATGCCATAGTCCAATGACTGACCATAACCGTAACCCTATTTGATTTATTATATGATCCAAATGAGAGAAATTTGAAAGAATAGGCTAATTGAACAATTTTCTTGAGTTTTTGATTAGAAGATTGAAACCTAACTTACGTTTGTACAACAAATAGGAGGATAAAGTCAGTAGATGGTTAGACAACTTAGCATAAAGACAGGAGTCAGGAAGAAAAGGCTTACCGGCTCTGTCCAAAAAAAATCTTCCACCAGTAGGCTACCTCTAAAATTCACTAATACCCTTTTCACACCAAAATTTGCACGGGCACGTGGGTTTTTTAAATTTGGGTAAACCAGCTAAAAATGGGCAATTGACGACTTGACTGCCAGCTGACTGGGTCTGACTGCAAGTTTGCACTTTGCACTTTTTTTTTTCTATTTCTTCTGGTGCGTCATGTCATCCAGGCACACAGTGCCAGGATTTCAATTTAGGATGGACTGGATCTTATCATTAAAAGTCAATACTAAAGAACATGGAACTAATAATGACCCTTGCCTGACTTGTGTCTCTATAATGCCTTAAAGGCCGACTGTTTCTGTTTTGAGACAAGCTTATAAATTGACAGCGCAGTGCAGTGCTCTCTCTCTCTTGTTAAAAGTCAATCTAGCTCACCCAGCAGACCTCTCTCTCCCTGCAATCAATTGAAACAAACAATAATCCAGCAAGATCATCTAGCATACAGAGATTGCTCTGTAGCTGTGGGTATAAGACTGCAGCATGCACAGATTTACTTGTGACACAACAGTTTATAGTGCTCCTGACTCATATTCCACTCTGAAATCGTTAATGTTGTCTTCTTGTCATTCTTCCAATTATATATCGCCTCTAGTCTGGCAGACAGAGAAAAGATAACCATTATGTGTTGCTGGTGTTAATTATTAGAATTTAGTGGGTCTAAATGAATAAAAGGTAGAAAATACAGCCAGTAACCTTAATTGTAAAATATATTGTAAAGCTATGGTACTATTCACCTGTGTGTGGTCTACAGACAGTCATCCGTTGAAACTTGTCAAGTTATTAAAAAGTTAACATACTATAAGAACATTTTAAGTATGAGTTACAGTGGCGTGATGCCATGCGTGGACATTAACGCCCACTTCATTGTGCAAATTAGCGTGTTCACCCAGGTCTGATGTTAACATCGATACCAATTTAGGTAAAGCTGCATCTACGGCAGAGTCCTTTGACCCAGGAGTAAAAGGCGACTGTACGCATTCCCCCTGGAAACAAAAGCCAGATGTTAGCAGGTTTAGGTGGGTTATGTGGTCAGTGTGAAAGGGGCTTGATGAACACATGATACCTAACTCTGTTTAATATCTTCATATGAACAAATTAAAAAATATATAATTGTTTGGTTTTTACCTTTGGACAGTGCCTGGCTAGCTGTTTCTCACTGCTTTCATTTTTTATGCTAGTCTAAGCTAAACATCTGTGACTCTAGTTTTATTTCTACCATACATGAGAGTGGTATCAGTCTTATCATCTAATTCATATGATTTATGGTGAAAGTCTACATCCCAAAATATCAAAACTATTCCTTTGGACAAAATCCACTGACCTGTTGAATGAAGAGTGTAAGTATCTACATAAAAAGGGCTTTCACAACAACTTCTTTTTTTAGACAGAAGACAAAAGGAAACCTAACCTTTATTTTTGAGTGTTATCACTAATCTCATTCAACCAAAACTTAACAAGGATCATTTCAAAGTATATTTGTAAATATACAAAGATATATATAGATATATAAACAGGACAACAGAAAGCAAAGTTTGGGATTTCAATGCTTGTGCAAGTTCATATGTAGGATGAGATGCAACCAAAGGAGGTGAGGTGGGGATTCTATTATTTGAAGACATTCTCGAAGGCAGGACATTTGTAGGTCTTGAGTTTCTTAATGGCCTTTTTGAACTCTTTGCTGGACTTGTCCCACTTGTGGATGCCTGTGAGGAGGTACTGCTTATCCACCTTGCGGCCCATGATTAGATAATGATTCCCCAGGTTGTCCAGCTGCTGGCAGGGGCAGTCCGCACCGTTCTTCAAGAACAAGACCAGTGACTTGATGTCCTTCTTTTTCAGGTTCCCTGCTTTCAACATCTTCTTCTTCTTCTGCAGGATCACCTTGCGGTCCATGTTTTCTCGCTTAACTTCCTTGATCTTGCTCTTAAAAGCTGTTCATTGAGAAAAGGAGATAAAACAGCATAACTGTGAGTGAGTTTTTGTGAACTTTTGTGATCTTACAAGTCCGCAATGTCTGACATGCAGAGCGTGATACCCACTGTGTGAACAAAATTAAACATGTGAGTGAGTGTCACTGGCAAGCCAGCACCATTGTTTCAATGATAGGAAAGAATCCTCCCCACCTCTGCTAAAATGTTTTATTCACTGACTTTTCTTTCTTTGATTTTTCATTACCATTACCTCTTCTTCCTGTCCTTTGCATTAAATGGTTTGGCTGTGAGTCAGCGCAGTGAGTCAGTTTCTTCTGATTGAATATCATTCAACCTGACTGGCATTCAGTTGCCTGATTAAGACTATCTACACTATTATTACCTTGAGAAAACTAAATATATAATTTTATGAAACAACCAAACTCATTAAGAGAGTGTCAGGGTTAAATGATGACTACACAGATACCAAATTTATGCATTAGCTACATTGTGGTACCTTTGATTGTGGTCACTGCATTTACTTTCTCTTTTATTCCATAACTGTGCTGAGTAATCTTTGACAGCTGGCATTATCTCAAACTTTTTCACTTTTAAATGAGTGAGTGACACTGATGAAATTCCCAACCGTGTATTACGTTATTTTATATCAGTTTATACTGTCATACAATGCATTTTTTGTAAAATTATTGATGGATAAAATATCTGTTTTTGGTAAGTAAAAGTAAAACTGTGACAATCAGTGTTTCATCACACTGATGAAAACATCATAGAGAAATCCAATATTATTTAAGGTTGTCCTGATCATTGATTTATCAACATTGGCCCAACACACACAGAGATATTAAAGGGTATAAATAGTACAGCAAAATATTTCACAGCAGACAAAAGAATATCATATACCATATGACATTTTTAACAAGGATCCTTGAAATTTCTTTATTAGAGAACTACAGAATCTTTGCTGTATCGCTATGGCAATTTCTGTACTTTAGTTTTCACTTAGTTGCATGTCAACAGTGTGTCAGTTAATATTTAACAATGTTCTTTCAACAGACAAATAACAAGCATTCAACTAACTGCCAGTTGACTATATGGTGCATTTCAATTGATCTACATATTTGAGAAGGGTCCAGCTGAAGAATCGGACAACATATTACCACAAAACACTTCACTTCAGTATAAGACACGCCCTCTGATGTGTTTCCCTAACCCTAACCAAGTATTACTGAACCTAAACCATTTCATTTTTTAAAAATGATTAATATGCATGTCACATATAATTACTGCATGAACGTGTTCTGTCAACAGTTTATAGACTTTCTACTGTTCTCAGCTGTTTTTCACTTTATTTGGATAGTCCTAACACGTCTACAGATGCTTTGTGACAAATGTCTACTAATACTCTGTTGATAGTCAACTATAGATTACTATCATGTCCTTGATCATATGTTGACATCACATTGTTGACTTTCGACTGACAATAGCTTATAGTCAATTTAGAAGATGTTGACTCAATGTACAGTAACGTAGTTGAATGCTGGTCAATGAGCTGATGAAACAAAACATACTGACAGTCAACTGACACTTCTGTTGATTATTAACTGACACACATTTGACATGTGACTAAATATCTTCTGAAAACTTGTACAGTGTCAACAGACGGGCTATCAAAATAAAGTGACGGCAATTTCTTGCCACTTATTTGCAGACACGTGATACCAAGGTATGAGCAATAAAGTAGAACTGGCCAAAATACCAGTCTGGACTATTTTTCAGGCCAGCTCAAATTTTTTGTGATTTCATTTTCTCTTGTTAGATCACCATAATTTTAAAATAATACCACACAAAAAATACTGCCTGAGTCTTAGATACGCTCTAAATAGTAGTTGTGTAGGTGTGGTTGCAAATCTTATTCATGCAAAAAGCCCAGTTTTTGTTTCAGAGATTGTCTGCTACTAAACCCACATACCAATGCTATGTGTGGCATAAAAGAACAAATAAAATTCAGTACAAAGCCACATAAATTGCTTGTCCATGTCTGACTGACATGGAGCAAACAGATCTGTCTAATGCAGGATTGTCAGTTGTCAGTTATCTTGTGTAGTGACCTTAGAGCCTGTAAAGTCAGGCATTATTTAAGCAAAGTATTGTGTCTGTCTTGTGAGGATTAGCAGTTGCTTTGTTGGCTTTTACCTCCCTCGAAAGCTTAGGCTGTTTTTCTGAAGGATCATAATACTCTTGATCTTTTACTAAACTCTATTTAACCTTTTAATCTCTCTCTTTCCTCCAGTTCTCCTTCTGAAGCAGAGCACGAGTCCGACTTTGGCAGTCCAAATCTTCATATGCCTCCAGATATTATGTCCTTTCATTTTCCACTAACATGTAGCGTTGTTTGTTACATGCGGTGGACCTTGTGACACGGCAATGTGAGGAAAAAAAAATGCAGCATTCTTTGTCCAATCTAACTAACAGTGAAGCATTATTCTTCATGTACTGTGATACTGCACGTACTGTTTTCTGCATTTAACCAATTCATGTGTGAGTGCTGGAGTCAAGATTAATCACAGTCATGTCAGAGATGAAGTCTTGTGACCTACAGTGCAGGAAAACGCCTGACTGAGCATGAAGCATTTCTCACTCCACTATAATCTGGACTAATAACTGTAGCTTTTGTCTGATGTCCTCCAGTTTTACACACTAAATCCCTTCTTGCTAACTTTTCAGAGAATCATGCATGACTTAAATTTTTTTTTACAATGTTTCATCTCCTCCTTTCCACTCATATTTCCCGTTGCTAATTAAAGTGCTAAAAAAGAGCCGTCCTGTTTTTCCCAGTATTAAGAATGCACATGTTAGGGATTAAGACTTTTATCCTCTATAGTGTCTAAAACGAGCTGTATGAGGGGGCTTAGTGTTCAGTGAAATCAAAATGGGCAGCATTCATAATTAGTGAGTCATAAAAGAGAAGGCCTGGCCCACCCCTGAAAGGACTTCATCTTGATTAATCCATGATAATCCTTTGACGC
>JAQFJA010000022.1:6290494-6302309 GCA_029874485.1 Naso brachycentron
AAATATAAATGTAAATGTAAATATGTATTTTTTCAATTCAAGACGTCTGAGGGTGAGTAATTGAAATACAGATAAATAGTTTTGCGGTGAAATATCACTTTAAGGGTCTTGCCTAAGTGCCCACGCAGGACTATATTTATATATGTCTAGACAGACAGACGGACAGACAGATAGATAGATAGATAGACAGATAGATAGATAGATAGATAGAATCACTTCGCTCAATCACTTTTTGAGTGGTTATATAAAAGTTTAAAACATGAAAGTGTGTTTCACATGATTGTTTTCAAAAAATGCAGCTTTGCAGCAACATTTCACAACGAGCATATAAATCTTGTCTGCATTAAGTCTAGTATGTGTTCATTCGTTAAGCTGACAGTTAATATTATAATAAAATCTGCATTTAGTCTGTTAAATTATTGGCTCAGTTGAAGCATCTTCCCACAGTCCTCCAAACTTCAGCCGGCACCCCTCGGCAGGAATAAAGTGGAGTGAAGAGTTAACATGAGGTAATATATTTCTCATTAGAAGTAACATACCACAAGATTTGCATGGGGAAAAAATAAACCCTTTTTTGCAAAAGAAACACAGATTAAAGTCCTGTTTTGCCAATGGCATATGGTCAAGGAAATTTGAAAGCCTTGTTTTGTCTTGCTAACTCATTTAAAAGACATACAAAAACATAGTTGTCCAAAAAGCAAATCTGCAGTTCAAAATATTTATCTTTTCTTGACAACATAATCTGAAAATTGCATCAGTGTAGATAAAACTCTGAGAGGGCTAGAAAAATAACATAAACACACAAAGCAAGGTAGACATGAATATCTAAGTCAATGAGTAACAATACTGTGAAAGGCCTTTTTTTTTACTCAGAGTCCAAAGAGTGGCCCACCTGTGGTTGAATTTTGTGCCAGCTGACAGGTTGACAGTTACATTAACAGGAAGCAGCTCTGACTCCGTCTTTAAACAGCACTTGTTGACACTTCAACATAGTTTATTTAACCTGGAATTTGTGATTGTGTGAAACTTTCGCTGTGCAGAACAAAGAAAACTTGATTTTCACAAGTAGATGCATCAACTGAGCTGTTCTCATGGAAAGCCCTAAGGGGCACACTGACACATGTTGAGTCAACACTCTATTAAATTATACTGTATGTAAATCCATATTAAAGGTCTGTGCAGCAATGATTTCACCATCAGACTGCTTCATCTGTAGGCTACCAGTTCTGCTGAGAGTTTATGTTGCAGGGAAAGGGGTACTTCCAAAACCACCTTACCCCATGTGTTTCTATACAGCCACCAGTTTTGATCTCTGAAAATCAAAGTGTGCTTTAGCCTGCAGGGGAGTTTCACAAGACAGTGAGTAACAGTGCTTGGCTGCCTGTGATGACTTGCCTGGGTGCAATGCCCTCGCCATGACTAATGAAGGCAATTTGTGACATTTGGATGCTGCAGTTACTTTAGCTTAATGATGCTTTGTGTGGTTAAACATTGAGGCCAAAATACCTCTCACATAATTCATACCTCATGCTGGGAAGGCAGCATTACTGCTCAGCAGGGGGGGTTGGCTTATCTGGCCCACATAGTCAAGAGTCCAAATCATGTCAATGAGCACAACCACTGATTTGATAAAGCCCAGAGTAACCTCACTGTGTTGCACTGTAATATGTGCTGCTTCTGCATTTTTTTTGTCTGGCAGCAAGCCACACATAACAGATGCATTTGTGTCAAGGAAAATGTTACAAATGTTTTTTATTTCTCTCACACGTGTACCACCTTATATAGTAAGAAGTGCAAATTTGCACATCTGCAATTGAGCAAAACCACACTTCTCAGATAAAAGACCGGAACAAGACCCTTAAAATATGTGTACCCCTTTTTAACCTGCAGATGTTTAGGTTCTGAGACAACTTCCTCTTCCGATGCTGGCCATGTCCACAGTAGTTATGTCTCTCATTTGCGTCACTGGATTCATTACGATTTAATATGTGTTGTCTAACCCATGCCTGGTAAACCAGATCCACAATTCACTTTGCAAATAAATTTAGCTCAGCAAAGCTGGGTCTGGCCATGCTCAGTGGGGGATTCTTAACAGAGGTTGAATCAGGCATGGTTTCAACTTAAACATAAAACTACTGAAGCAGCCTTAAACCAATCGGCATTGTCATTGACAGTATGTTGTGGGCCCAGCTATTCGGCTAAACAGACAGATGAGCGGGAAGGCTAAATGTCACATCTGTTCAAGGACATAAATGCTGCCGTATTGTGTCGTGGTTGAGAATGTGACCCACCATGTGTCCTCCAAAGAAACAATTAGACGTTTTTCGCTTGAATTAACAAAACATTATCATCGAGTAGATGCAGCTACAGCCTGCTGATAACTGCTAACTGCTAACAGCGGCAGCCACCATCACTCTCTCCCGGAGACAGCAGCTCAAACATCAGTAGCCTGCAGGCTAAAGACTAGACACGTGAAAACTAACATTCCTTTTCCACAAGCTGTCAAATAATCACATAGGTGTTCTTATATTGTGTTGTGATATGAGCTGTTTTTGTCACTTTTAATGTTTTTGTATGGTGTTTGTTTAACATGTTATGTGTGTTGTACCCAAGGCTCATGTCCGGACCACACAGATCGGTAGAAAGACCCCTACTAAAAGCTCCTATTCTTCCTTACATGTGGTAATCACAGAAAACAAACAACCAAATAAACAAACAGAAAGACGTTCTGGGTCGCCAACGTTGTTATCTGTCTGGTGGGAACATGTTTTTTATATAATATTGCGTGATTTTCAATGACGATGGGTTTTTGGTAACCTGGTCAACCAAAGCCATAGGCCCAGCCATGACTGAACTAGCCAGTAAAAAAGCGTTTGACTTCCGCATCATCAAACTGAACCAGTCCTACTAGTCCCTGATTGGCCAAAGATGTGCCTGTGCAGTTTGAAAAAGACGACTGTCGTTGTCAGACTGAATCTTAGCTAAATCTGAGCAGGGCGGAGCTAGGTTAGTCCAACCTGCTAGCCAAAAGTTAATTAGAAAAATGAATAATGATCTTGAAATACATCAGCAATTTTAACATGGGTACTCCAGACAATGAAGGCAGAATCAGGTCTGGGCATTATGCGGAGTTGCCCCTTCCACGCATGTAGTACGCAGCAGAAGATGTCCGTTAAAGGTGTGTTCTTATCTCCTGGAAATATTTCATTTGTTTTGAATGGTGCAGTTGCAGTATTTTGTATACAGCACATCAAAGATGGTGGATGAGGCTACCGACTTATCCGTAATGATGACTGTTTTTGCCTTGAAATCGTTACTTCAAGCAATTTACAGGTACGCAGAAATGAGTTTGAAAAAGCATCACTTACGTCACCCGTAGTGAGGTGCTGATTGCGCAGACGTTGTTTAGAGTTCATGGGTGAAAACAACTATGGCTTTGCTGGCAGCATAAAGTCAGGTCTAACTGATTCAGACATTTGTCTCTAATGATGAAGCTCTTTTGGGTGACTTTTGAACAATTTCAGGGTAGAAGTGCATGTGAGAAAGGGTCTATTGAGTTCTAAAAAGTGAGACACCACAATGAAGGAAGTGCTGTTACTGTGTGTTTGTGGCTGGTAGAGGTAGACTAAAGCATAAAGTCATCCATCTGTGGATAATTACATGGACTCGATTTCACCTCGAGGAACACTCCAGTCATCAGTATAATTTATGCTATTAATTTACAGTTGGGTATTTATCTAACACTCACTCAGCATAAGTCCTAATAAGCCAAACTTAACATAACACTCTGTAAACCAGGCTGTACTGTGAATCCCTGTACGATTTGGACAACAAGAAAAAATTATGTTGGTGAGTCCAACTTTCTCTGGATAGAGGCATGTTGGTCTCTCCAGCATTAAAAAAGCAAAAAGTCAGAGTTAACTTTGATGAAGTCTTTATAAATCATCAATTTAATTATGGAGAAGTATATTTACAAGATGCATCGTTACTTGTAGTTGCCCTTCAAGCAACTTTGACCTTCAGAGTTGCCTTGTTAATAGCAAAAAATGACAGTGTTGACTTTTGATTGACGCTCCAAAGAGGAAGCTATACAGAGGAAGCTATTGTGTCAGTTGTGTCGTGCCACAAAACTTAGACACAACCAGAGATAACTCTTGAATGTTTGCATCAGTTCCTGCTGCCACAGGCAAATTTGCATCTGCTTCCACTGACATTGTTTGCAATCACACCTTCTCTAAAATTTGCTTTGCATTTGTGTAAACACAGAGTAGCCATGTTTCCATGAAAGTATTTGATGCACATTTTGAAATATCGCATTAGAATTGTTAAATGGAAACGTCAAAATTAAACAAAAAAAACCCAAAACAAAACAAAACAAAAAACATTAGTTTTGCAAAAATGTTTTGACGCTCACTTGAGATGGTTTTAGCCTTTGTTGAAAAACAGTTAATGTACAAATTGGGAGATGGAAACAGCTGTTTCAAATAAAATGTGATGTAGTAAATATTTATCAGTTCGTTTCGCTGAGAAATAGGCGAACATTAGAACTAGAAGCTGATTCCTCCGTCCTCCTGGATATTCCCCAAAGGCGCTAAAAAGATGGCTAATAATACCAACAACAGGTATGTGTGGAGCAACGTTTAGCACAAAGTCTTAAAAGAAGAACATAACAGCAAATTTAGATGGAAAACAGCAACGGAAAGCCACCATGTTGGACGTTGCCGACAGCGTCACCCACTGACCAAACTACACTTTGCAGCCTAGTTTATTTGCTCCAGACCAGTTGTTGGAAACACTCCTAATTTGCGTTTTCTTTTTTGCAAGATTTCAAACATTCGCTTAAAATTCCCTACATAATTTATGGAAACATGACTAGTAATAATAATATGATGCATGAGAAACATGTTCAAACCCTGCCTGCTCTCTTTGCATTTAACACTTGGCTTGTTAATTAGTTAGTTGGTTTTTTTTTTTAATTGCCAAAAGCAGCCTCCTGAATTCCAGTACTGGAAAAGTGTGAGTAAAGAGGGTGTCAGGCCAGCAGATTAACTCAGGAGTGATTGGTCCTGGTGCAAAAATTTTCCTTGGACCTTCCACACGATCATGCACCCACACGCTTGGCCATACAAAACATCTGAAGCTGTAAATGTGAGTGTAATACACAAGGTGGGGATGTAGTTGTACACATAGGTAAGTATTTTTTTTATCATCATGCTAAGTATTTTTTCATTTTGCTGTTCAACGGTTGCTTTGAAGGCAGTAGGCATTGGTGGCCTGATGGTTAGAGAAGTGAGCCTGTGACTATTGGACTGCTGGTTCAAACCCCCAGTCTGGATGGTTAAAGTGAAGGGAACTGCTTGACCCACCTGCATTCCACCACTGAGGACCTTTGAACGAGGCCCCTAACCCCAATCGCTCCAGTGGAGCTGCTCAGTGGCTGCAGAAAAGACTGTAGTTGTACTGTGCAGCTTCCAGGTGTGAATTTGTAACGGTGTGAAAGTGTCAGTGTGTCCCTTAAAAAGAAGTGGAACCCCCTGTGTCAATAACAGTTTTAAAATAAAAAAATAAAAATAAAATGTCTAGTCAAGGTCTATGTGACCTACATAACTGAGCTGGACTAATTGCCAGTCCTTTGTGGGTCACTCATTGTTGTTATTATTATTTTTTCATTATTATTATTATTATTAATTTCATGGGAATATTTTCAAAAAGTCACGATTAATGTGACTGATATTGGAACGAATATGCCAGCTTAAAAAGTATGTTTTAAGATGTTATATAAAGCTTTAACATACTTTTTCCATTTTATGCTGTAACAGTGTGTTCCACTTTGACTTTACATCTAAACGTTGTGACTCATTTAAACTATTTTTAGCTGAGACTGATAGCACTCTGGAGGTACATTATGGGACCCGTCTACCGATTTTCCATCTTTACAGTAGGGCCTACTTCTCAAGGAAGGTAAATCAGTTGAGTGAAAGCAGTCAAGGACCTCTTGAATGCGCTGGGCACATTGTGCTGTGGATATGGATGGGCTCTGTGGCACCCAGTTCCCCCTCACACCCACACCGTCACTCCAGCCTCTCCCATGATGCTTGCTGTCTGTTTGACACAAAACAGGACTTACAGGGAGTTCTGGCTAACATTAACATGCATAAACATTGCAATTAATGAGCTTTTGTGACACAGGCTAAATGCCTCCCATCCAACCCACTCCATAACAAATTTAGAACCATTTTTCATGCCATCGATTATGTAGAGGAAAGCGGAACTGCAGTGCTCGACGATAAACAAACCAAACTGCGCTCTCCCTCCTCCCTCACACACACACTCACACACAGTCCTCAGCTTCTATGGCTGTGCTTCCTAAATAGATACTGTGTGGGGCCTTTTCTTCTTTTTACTCCCACTGAAGAAATGGAAACTGCTTCTACTGTGGTCACTGAGAATAGCCAATAGTTTTTCAAATGCAAACAAAGCCCTACATCATTACCACTGGTGCTCCAGCTCACATGCTGGCAGTAGATGATTATTATAAGACAGGCACATATCTGTGAAGCCACAAATTTGAATTTCGAGCTATACATTAGACCAGACTCGATTTAACTTAAATCATCTATCCTGTTGTTTAGCACAAAAAACAACATTCAGTGAAGTAAAAGCAAGGCGAGAACAGCTACATGTGTGTTAAACATGTGCGGAGAAAGTACCTGTATGCCAGCAGGTTTAATTGCATTTTGTCAAGAGCTGTTGCCAACAGTCGGGGTGATGCAGGCCAAATGCATCATTTTTGTCTGAGAACAACCAAACAGGAATCCTTCCAGTTGCCCCCCCACACCAACCCATGTGTGGGTTCAACAGAAATCCACTGCACTTAATCAGGAAAATATGTTGGTCTGAGTTCAGTTATCCACTGGAGGTTCTCTGCACACTTCTCTTACCCTTATGATACTATTGTTGAGAATGTAACAAATTCATATTTCACTTGAACACCCCTCCCTTCTTTTTTTTTTATCTTGCCCCAATACAAATTAAAGACATTTTATGTGTTTAATTTTATCATGCATTTGCAAAAATATATTCTTAGAATGTTTATAGAAGTTGCAAGGTCAAGAACCCAGCTAGCAGCGTGTTTATGTGATTACATCACTGGCACAAATGAAAAACAAACAAACAATGGAACAATGGAATGGCAAATCTCACTTTTCAAACATGCCAACTACCATTGCTAATTTCCGAGAAAAATGAAAGAAACTTTTGACTACATTGTCCGTATGTCAAAATGTCATTTTGGTGTCAAAATGATGTGCATTCACTTATGACATAGTAAGGGTATTTTCACATTAGGCATGATTGTTTCGTACTGTGCCCAAGCACGATTGCGCCCCCTCCCCTCTCCCTCGCCAGCCAGCTTTTAAATTAACGTCCTTCTGTGCCTGAGCACGCTTGCTTATGTATATAGTCGAATACAGTAGGTGGCTGTGTGTACATATTTGGTTTGCAGTCTGTCAATACACACAAAGAATAAGAAAAAGCAACTACTTATTTTTTTCAAGCTATCATAATGGACGAAGCAGTGGCAGTAGAGCAATACGTTTTTTTAATGCGGATATTAAAATAACAAACTAAAAATTTCTGGCTCCTTCTTTACGCGCATGTAAGTTAACTGCTGTGTCATGGTTGCTAGGTGACAACAGCTGTGCATTGTGAAAAAAAAGGGAATGCTCACATAGCAGTCCACTTCCTTGTTTGGGCAGGCTGCTTTTACATCTCATGCATCTGAGCACACATTAATCGTGCCCGAGAACACCTTTTCAAGCGGACTCAGGCACAATTTGTGAAATGCACCCGAGCACAGAACACTTGTGTTCACACTAATCAAACGAACTGGAAACTGAAAAAAAAATCTGAAAATCTGAAAAAAAAAGTATTGCAGTTTTAAGAAGGAAAAATCAAATACAAACTGTTTGCAGAGATTTGATTTATCAAAACTTTTTGAAAGCCCTCAGACTTATTTTTTCAGTCTTGAAAAACCTTTTTTTTTTACCATATGTCAAACTTTTGAACACAGAGTTTCAACCTTTTGGAGCTGCTTTTTTCAAATTTGAATATTGGCATCATTTTCATCCCATATTCCTAATCAACCACTGATTGGACCATTGTAGTTCAGCCACAAGTGTATGACTTGAAGCCTTCCATGCCTAATTAAGCCTCTGCTCAGTGCCCTCCTGCTGTGAATATCTGTAGCTTGTTTCAATCACTCAAGTAAAAGTACAACTGCTCCATAAACGATGTCTTAAGAAAAAGTACAAAAGTGCGATTTAAAAAACCTGTTTAAGTAAAAGTTGAAAAAGTGCCTGATTAAATACATACATTTCGATTACCAACTATAAAGTACAAGTTACTTTTCCATTTGAATATCACTTTACAATTATAATGATTTAATTAGAATTCAATATGTTTTTTCATTTAGAAGTCCAACAGATCAATAGACAAAATCACAATTTAGTTGTTCTTATTTACGTTATTTCTGTATCTGTTGTTAGTCAAATTGGTATGATATGGTCATTTGAACAAACATCATACCTCAGGCAATAATTAGTGGTCTGCTGTAGTTTAAGTGGTGATAGCAAAAGACAACAGCTGTGCTTTGTGATCAGCTATGTTGACATTTAAAATGTGTGTTTACAGAGAAAGGTAGAGGTAACCCTTACTAAGTTAGTTGTTGGTGTTTTAAGGTTGGAAAAAACTTTTTGGATGAAAAGAGTTTTGGCTGAGAATTATGTCAGCTTAGTGAGGACAGAGTGCTAAAACACACAGAGAGGATACAAATGAAGACAACTTATGGTTGATATAGTATTGACTCAACCTTTCTAAGGAGGCCCTTTAAATCAAGGGCAGACATGTATGAAGCTTTTCCCAGCCATCTAGTTCCCAGCCCCTTCAACACCATGGGAAAGCCAGCCAAGTGAGTGTGGGTCAGGTCAACCTTGTCTCCTCGCCTGACTGTCAAAATAACAGTACCTTTCCCTCCGGCTTCCAGCACTGTCTGTCAGAACTGGCTGCTGAGAGCTGTAGCACAGAGGGGTGGAAAAGCAATTAAATCAAACATGGGTGAGTAGCTGCAGGACAAATGCCTCGTCAGCGTTTTTCAGCTCAGTCAGAGAAAAGCTGGAGTTTTTTTTTTTTTTTTTTAAGGTTTTTTTTTTTTTTCTCAAGGAGGGGTATTGAAAGAGAGAGTATTGAAAGTGAAAAAGAAAACGCTCCAAAAGACAGCTAAGACATTTTGTGTCACCGGGTGACCAATGCAGGAGTTAGCTAAGGGGTTAGGAGAACATTGGCCAATTCAGAGCTTCTTTCTTTACCAGTGATGACCTAAAATTTGGGGTCAGACACATACTCCCACCCCTGACCCCCTGGTTCACGTCTCCTCGTAATTACCTTTGCGCATCAACCCCTTGGCCGCCCCCTCCCAAAGACAATGTAACAATTTGTCTTTTCAATTGTCTGTCAGTCATTCTCTTACGGGTCTTTTCAGTGGGCGTATATGGTTTCTTTTTCCATTTGTATTTATTTATTTATCTTGCTTGGAGAGGTGGGGGTTGTCTGGCCCCAGAAACAGGGAGTCTTTGTTTGGGCTGGTTTCACATGGATATAACCCCCCTCCTCCTCTGCTCCCACTGCCTTCTATCCAGCTCCCAATAGTCAGACCCCATGGATTTGTTTGGAGGCTCGAGGGTGGCTGATCTCAATGTCATTGTACATGGCATTTCCATAACCATTGACAAATCAATGAGACTTTTCTCCTTCGTGTCGAACACTGGGGTGCTTTATTTACTGCTCCCCTTAAGGTACTGTTGCCATGCTCAACTTTGTCTTCAACCTTACCTGCAACCACAGCAAGCTGCCCAGACTCTATAAAGTGCTGAATCAGATCTTTGATTTAGTGATTTTGTTTCATAATACTTAAAGTTATAATTTAATGTAAAATGAAAGCTTTACAGAAACCTCCGACCGCAGAATTCATAATATCATAAGTGTCATGGTCAAACTGTGGTGTGGTGCTTTAATTCAGATATGGATGTCATGATATCAGTCACACTACATAACTATCATTTCTTAAGGATTCACACTTTATTATTATTATTATTATTATTATTATTATTATTATTATTATAGAAAATGGGGAAATGCTACCAGTCAAATTAACTGAACTTTTATTTATTATGTGTTATGTCTCTTTTGGCAAATGAATCAAACTCAGAATAGTCAGTGTTTCCCACAGAATGTTTGTCATCGTAGCGGGGATAGCGTCTAGCTTGTGCTTATCAGAGCCCCTTAATCATGCATTTAGAGCAGAAATGCGAGCCCGTGTTCACTGTTTTGTTAGCCCACGTTTTGTTCATATCCATGGTCTTTATGTGCAGCGGTAGCAGCATAGTAACAGCATAACATCCATTATATACGTTGTATTTATGAGAGAGTTAGAAACTTATTTTTAACTTATTTTTCAGTCCGCATTGAGTATACCCACTTCTAAATCCCCTCTGATCCTATCTGTTGCAAATCAGCTGTTCCAAGAGACTGTTTACAAAAGAAACTACTGGACTACCGTACTTGGGTTTTTTTCATGTGTGGATGGACTAAGGAATAAGTAATAGTTCACACAAAATGTCTAATTATTTAGTTGTCTCAGTCTACAGTCTAACTGTAAGCCAGTAAAGATGCAAAATCTGCACCTTTGTTGTGGCTAATGTTAATTTCATAATGATCCTCCTAGTTCCCTGAAGTCAAATAGGCCGACTACTGTTCCATTTTTGAATGAACCAAATATACAAGAGTAGTGTTACATGCCACTGTTTATAACACATCACTGTTTAAAAAGGGTGCTTATTCTTTGCTGGACAGGCTGCTTTAAAAAACAAAACAAAAACAAAAAAAACTGAGGGCATAAATTAAGTGTATACCCACTTCTCCAGGCACCACTACACCACTGGTTGCCACAAATAAATGTATGCAAACCCTGTCTCATTTGGTTTGTGGCAGTAACTCAGGATCTAAAGCAGTTTGTCTACTTATTAATGGGTTTAAAGTTCGATCCCCAACTCCTCCAGTCTGCATGTCAAAGTGTCCCTGGGAAAGACACTGAAGCTCAAATTGCTCCCAATTGCTGTTCTGTTTGTCTGTGAATGAATTGTCAGTTCCTGATGAGCAGGTTGGCACTTTGTAGAGATGCCACCTGCTGTTGGAGCATGTGTTGTAAAACCCTTTGGGTAGTTAAAAGACTAAAATCAGTGCTTTGTAAAAAATAACGTCCAGTCCATTTACTACATAAGACAGGAAATTGATGAGTTTGTCCCCTAAGGTAGGAGCACAGTTAAACAGCTCTGGTTATATGCAAATACTTTTCAACAATTTAAATGAATGAATATTTTAAAAAAATGGCTATGTGCAGTCATCCACTACTTCAGTCTCAAGGACTCATCATCGAAGGAATCTACTGGGACTCTATTACTACTAAGAGAGCCTGAAGCATGGCCACTGTCCTGGTAAGCAAATATATGTACACATAAATGGCGTTTAATTACTCTCATAAACTTGTGTGCACACAGAACAGTATCTGTGAGCGAAAAAGTGTCCTCATAAGGGAGCATTTTTGCCCTGCATGCAAAAATGATCGATAATGACCGGCTCGCTGGACATTATCCTGCTTATTACATGGCAATGCATCGAAGAAATCATTATTATGACACAAAATATTGATATAAAGAGTAACTTAATCCCTAAACCACTTTTTTTTAGTGCAAATTAACTG
>JAQFJA010000022.1:6302409-6315707 GCA_029874485.1 Naso brachycentron
GGAATGGGTAAAAACATACAACATAGTACATAAAAAAACCACATTCACACGGTTCCAAAACAACACTAAAATTGTAAACAAATACTCTAGGGGGCAACAGAGGGCTGTGCTGTTGTTACATTTGTCAGTTAAATGGATAAAGTACTGTGTGTCTTGCCAGTTTATTTTTTAAGATTTGAATTTAGCTGAGTGATGGCTTGTGTTATGAATGAGTTTTTCAATCTGTGTGATTTGGACTTTGGCAATCTAAATCTCCTTCCGGAGGATAGGAGCTCAAACTCTGCATGGAGAGGACGGTCAGGACACTGTAGGATGTCCTGGGCCTTAGAGTTCACCCTCCTGTGATAGATGGTAAGCACATCAGGTAGTCTAACACCAATGATTTTGCTGGCAACTTTAATAATGTGTTCCAGCCTCTTTTTGTCTCCTAGTGAGAGGTTGCCAAAGCAGGAGATAATGGCGAAGGTCAGGACAGATTCAACAATGGAATTGTAGAACATTGACATTAATTTGCTGCGTACTCCGAACCGGTTAAGCATCTGGAGGAAGTGCAGTCGCTGCTGCGATTTTTTGTACATAGTGTCCGTGTTTTCATTAAAAGACAGCTTATTGTCAATGACCACACCAAGATGCTTAAAGGCTGAGATGCGCTCCACAGTCTCCCCCTTAATTGGGTTTGAGTTCCTTCTAAAATCTATGCACGTCCTTAGTTTTTGTCACGTTTAAGTTTAAGGACGAATCATCACACCAATGAATAAAATCATCAACTACTGGTCCAGGAGCCGTGTCCTCCCCGTGCAGCAAACTCACTATGACTGTGTCATCAGCAAACTTAAGTACATGTCTATCTGGATGTGAGCTTCTGCAGTCATCAGTGTACAGGACATATAAGATGGGTGAGAGGACACAGCCCTGCGGAGAACCAGTGGAGGAGAAGAGGACATCAGACAGGGCACTGTTCACTCTGACCCATTGTGATCTGTCTGTTAGAAAATCTACAATCCATCCAACAATACTAGGACACAAGTTCAAATATGATAGTAATTTTAGTTGCTAGGAAACCAGAGGATTCTAGATTCATTTCTTGAATTTCAGGAATAAGGCACTTCAGCCAGAACTCTGGGGTTTAGTTAGACTTTAAATATTATTTTATTGATAGAACAATGATTTTATTTCTTCCGTTTGTTTGATTGGTTGGAAAACAGGGCTGAAGTTGTTTCCGCTTCACTTTGCCAGCAGTTGTCAAACAGAACATGGGAGACTCCACTTTGGTCTTGAGGAGCTGTGGTCTTTATTTACTAACAACTGAAGTGAAAACAGTTTACTGGAACAACTGCTTAACTACCACACTAACTGCTAACTGCCTGCTCTTTTCCAATCACTCCACTCACACAAAATTCACCAGTCACTCACTTTTTGCTCTGCCACATTCTCTTAAAGGAGCCACGCAACAGTCAGCCACAAGCTCTGTCCTCAAAGAATAAACTCCCTAACCAGCCGACGTGCCTGAAACTGTGACATTGATTAATGCATTGAAAACATGCCATCTTCAGCCTGTCGCTTCACTTTTTCACAAAGCACAGTGAACGAATGATACACACACAGACACCGGACTTCTCTCTATGGACTGATATGACAGGATGTGAAACTCTCGAGCCCATGGGTGCAGGTTACAGAATACAGAAATAACAGACCAGTGACTGACCAATCAGAATCGAGTATTCAACAAAGCCATGTAATAATGATAGAGAAAGCTGAGTTTTCAGAGTTTGTCCTGCTTAGACAGCCGTTCTTGCAGTGCCTACATGTACCATAATGCATCGCACACAAGCTTTCCTGAGGTTGTAATAGAGTGGCTAAGTCACGCCCCTCGACTTCCAGGCCATGGGACCTTAATTCGGAAAAACCAGGAATGGTAGTCAATGGAGAGGGACAAATTATTTCTGATCCTGTTTGGCTTGAACCCTGGATATGATAGCTGGCAATGTCAAAGATAATTTTTCATGTAAAGAAAGTTTAATTTTGTTGTCAAACAATAAAGTGAAACAAGAGATCGCTCAGAGAACTACACGTCTCGTCACGGATAATACTCGTCATCAATACAGACATGAACGTTAGCTTGGCAGATCTCACATTTTTTCCAGGACGAGGGGAAAAATATTAAAAGAGGTAAAAATCAATGGAAATCAGTTCATGTTGAGAGTTGCAGCTACTCAAAGGGGGAGTTAGTCGGTTCCGTAAGTCAGGGGGAAAATGTTATGACAGCTACGTGACTGGTGTTGTAGTCTTTATAATTGCGCATTTTCACAAGCTAATACAATACATCAACAGTTTGAAAAATTATCATTTAAATTGCTGAACATCTTATGTATAATTCAGGGCACAAGTCAAACAGGATCAAAAAATAATTTTCCTTTCCCCATTGACTACTGTTCATATTTTTTCCGTTCTGAGGTCCCACGGGGTTCACCGGAAGGGGGGTGACTCAGGCACTCCATGGCCGCTCAGTGTAGAGAGCACAGTAATAGTGAAAGGAAGAGTAGCAGCTAACATTATTTCCACAAGCTTTAAAATAATCACATAGTTGTAATATTCTGACCCACCATGCATCCTGGAAAGAGACAATCAGACATTTTTTGCTTGAAATAACATCACACAATCATTGAGTAATGTTAGATGCAGTACAGCCAAAGGCCTGCAGGCTCTGGTCTGTCACAGCTGGAGACAGAGGCTCAAGTCACAGCCATAGCTTGCATGATGCATTACTAGCCAACAGATAGACAAGCGGTACTAATAGCATTTATTTTTCTACAAGCTGCTAAGTAATCGCATAGATACTGTTATATTGTGTTGTTATGTTAGCTATTTACATCAGTTTAGTGCTTTGTCGCAGTGTTTGTTTAACGTGTTGTGTTGCGTTGTGCCCGTGGCCGCTGAGAGTACCAGGTCGACGCCACACAGATCAGTAGAAAGCCTACTTAAGGATCTTATTATTTCTTATGCATAGTAATGACAAAAAAACAGTACTTGCTGGGGCTCCAAAGATGTTATCTGTCGCTTTGGAACATTCCTTTTATTAAATATTGCGTTGTTTTCAATAACGATGGTGTTTTGTCCGCCAGAGTGTGAAGTTAATCACAAAGCAAACACGGTGCTGGCTTGCTTGTGTGCATACAAAGTTGTAGTTTTGAACAGGCAGGCCCAAACCTCCACAAATGACATAATACGGCCATTTGATGTTTGAGGAGATTTTAGCACTGAGGATAGCATGGGAGCTAGGCCCATGGCAGACTGAAGGAAGATGAACAACACTGCTTGTAATATAATGCCGATTTTAAAACAATACAATGCTGGTTGCTAATCGATAGCCCATGTGTGAGTTTTAATTTTTCAAGTTATTTATTTGAAAAGGGACAGTGTACATTAATAACATCAGAAAAAATGTAAATGTACTCAAGTTAGCCAAAGGCTAATTTCCATCGATTGTCCCTTGCCATGGTGGTAAAAAGGCAGGCTGGGATAAAAAATACATGGGTAAAAACATCATCAAAATAACACATCAAGGGATAAAACAAAACTTATGTACGTCTACATTAGACAACAATCAGCAAAATAGGCATCAATGGTGCCAAATCATTATGGCTATTCTACTCTAAAAACAGCTTCAGTGCTGACGCTCTTGGTTTTCAATAGTCCATTTCTGCAATTATGCATAAATGACTGATAGGATGGGGACTCTTTGATGGACTGTGGTATTGTGTTCCACTGGTGTGAGGCTTTAAATGAGAAAACCGCCTGGCCAAATGCTGTTTTTCTGAGGGGAATTTGGAGTCCCCTCTATCCGCCCCTCTGGTAGCTCTGTTTGAGGTGGAGCTATTGAAGCCAGATAGAGGAAGGGGAGCTAGACCATGCATAACCTTGAACATTAGACAGACATTTTTGTACCTGACAAGGTTTTCCCAGCTGAAAAGATTGTACTTTTTCAGAATGTGGAATGTGATGTGACAAAAAAACATTTTATTATTGTTTGGCAGTCACTGCATGAAAATTCCCATCAAATTTACCATGTCACCACAAGAGACCCGAGGATCAAAGGCGAGGTTGTGAGAGCCAGAGGAGCAAGAAGATGATTTGATCTTGGATCGTAGGATGTCACACTGTTTACAAGGTATAAACATGATTAATCTTCAAAACAGCTTAGCTTGCGCAAGACAATCATTCTGAAGCCCATAATTACAACAGTTTTGGGAAGGAGATTAGTGTAAGACTGTGGTTTTCTTTGATCAGTCTAATTTGCTTTCTCTGAGAGGGGTGAGAACTTGTGGTTTCAGTTGGTCAGAGTAGAAACAGAGATGTGATAAGCCCTAATAACACAAAGAAATTAATCCCCTATGGTACTTCTAAGTGTGCAACAGGTTTACATTCACCGTGCTGCCCGATTGTTCTGAATCCTTCATCTACTGAAGAACATAATTAATGCTTGAAGCATTTGGGTACAAAGATTAGATTTGGGAGACTGAAATACTTCTGCAAACAATACTGTCATGGTGGGCATAATCATTCTGTTGACTGGTTTAACCCTAATGGCAGATCAAAATAACCGAATAGAAACAGTGTTACCTGTATTTTAGAGGATTGCAGCATAAAAGTTAAACGGCTTTTCTTTCTATGAGCAGGACAAAAACGAGATTCTTCGTTAATGATTTTCTGTCTTCTGTTTTATTTTTAGCCATGCTAGTGGCATTGATCTAGGGATGGCAATGTTGATCGTTCAGTTAGTCCTCTACAACAAACTGAAGTATTTCAAAAACTAACTGATTGCTATGACATTGTGACATAATCCTCTAAAGATGAAGCCTTACTTTGATAATTCCGTCACCCTTCCCTTGCAAAACCCACAAAACTAATCTGACAATCTGATTGAGCTGTAGCCTACTTTGTGAGTCTGTGAGTAAGTATGAGCATGCTAACATGCCGAACTTTGATGGTGAACTTCGCAAACATCAGCATGTTAGCATTGTGGCTGTGAACATGTTAGCATACTGAGCTGTGAGCTAAGCGCTAAGGCTGTTTTATACTCAAAGGCAAATGTCGGCAGGTGTCATAAGAAAAATGGATTTATGCATAAATGAAGTGTCGGATGCTGTCTGTGGCGCATGCTGTGTTCTCCATGGTAGCCAACTGAGTGCTTCTCTGTAGGCCCACAGTCCAAACCAGCAGTAAAATGGTAAGTTTCTCTGAGACAATGGATTGGGCAGAGGAAGACGAGACTTTATATTTAATTTTAGTCCAGAGGAGAAGGAGACGATGGAGGATAAGACTATGGTCTGTGTTCCCAATAAACCAGAGTACAGAGGAGCACGGGGAATATGTGTTGGTTAATCAAATGAAAGAGATGGATAAAGAGCAGCATTTTCGTTATTTTAAAATGTCTAAATATTGTTTTGATGACCCTCTATGTCAGGTTACGCCCTATATCTAACAGCAAAACACCCACAGTAATCCTGTCGGGTTTTACAGAGACCAGTTGTAGCACTACAGATCCTGGTATCTGGGTCATCACAAGAGTGTGTAGTGAGCCTATTTTTTTCTTCTCAGCAAGTAGAGCGCAATTTCATTTCCGTTGCGATGATAGAACGATTGGTCCGGCCAACCAATCAAAATTTGAGACAAAACAAAACGATGTCTGTGACGTTACAAGTTTTGACAGACACAAGATACTGTCAGACGACACATTCTTCTGTCTTTTTACATCATTTTTGTCTTAAGACACTGCTGACAGACGCTTGTCTTTCGAGTGTAAAACGGCCTTTAGACTCTTGGTGGTAAATGACACTAAATGTCTTTATACACTGGTTCTTAAATTAAGCCTACATTAAGTGTATTTGAATATTAGACCGAGGAGACTGGGGACCATCTTGGATTTGACCTCTTCACGGCCCTCAGAGGTCACTTCCCTCCGCATCTGAAAATAGCTAAACCTTGTGGTATATACTAACTATGCAAAAAGTTTCATACTTTTCTCATAAAATGCACAATTTGTATGAGAGCTTATCTGCTGTACTGCAAGTAGAGTTGGGCTGGTGTAAAATTCATAGTATGATATTGAGCCAAATACCAGACTGGACCAGTATACTAGCCTTTCGCCACTATGTGTCACACGTCACTCAGCCAACTGAACTGAGTGTTTGTGTTGTGACAGCCATTTAGCGTTGAGATTCTCCCGACGTCACTGACGTCACAGACGTCACAGACGTTCTGACTTCTGGACATTGAGACATGACCAAAACAATTGTTGCTGTGTATGAATACCATAGAGCTGTACAACAAACTTTCTAATATTAACTCACAACATAGAATTTTGTAATGAACACAGGCATGACAACATTTCTGGGACTTCCCCAACTGGTGCAGTGCAGAAAAGATGATTATATTTAGTTAATGATAGAAAAAAACCCTTCCTGACTCTAATAGCTAAGCTAACGTCCCAACTGTGGCCGTACGACACATAAACAGACCTCCAGTTTGTTTTATGGACACAGACACAATGTTGTTAAGCTTTCCAATGTTTCTGGAACTTCCACAACTGATACAGTGCAGAAATTTTGACAATAACAAACGTAGTTAATGATAGAAAACCCACTTCCTCCTGAAATTGCCAGCTAATGCTAATGGCTGTGTTTTGGTGATGTTAATGGAGCTGTGCAGCCTGAGCTCTAAAGTGAATAGCATGTACGGTCTTGCTGTCATTCATTTTCGTTTATAGCCTGATCAAACATCACAATATGTTAATCATGTTGTCTTGTTGCTCGTTGTTGATGCGATACAAATTAGATTTAAGCGTGTCGTCGGACCGTTAGGTGTCGGTACATGTTGCTACATACTGATGTATGCTTTCATTTGCCAGTATCTCACATAATGACAAATGTCGGTTTAGCTGATATGTGTTATGTATTTTGAGTGATCAAGGCCACTGTAGTAAAAGAGGTGCAAGGCATTGTGGGTGTCGCCTAGCTATCATTGTTGTTGTCAGTATCCATGTTGAAGTGTGCTGTACGGTCGTTGCCGGGAATAAACTGTTAACACGTTATCCGAGTCTGTGTCATCATTGTTATGTACTGAGATAAACAGTCTAAGACATAACAGCATGTATAAAATTAAACTGGTTTGAGCCCGTACATCGGACCAGACCGGTACAGCCAGAAACTGACCCAAGCCTAACTGCAAGCGCTAGCCATTTTTTACAGAGACGTCTATTTGGTGCTGTTACTTCTTACCTCGCCTTTTTCAGTTAGTAGCTGGTAGAATTGGTTGCTAAATATTTTACATCACCCTTCTAATACCTCCCTATTGTCTCTATACATGACAAAACCAATTAGGCATGCAAAAAAATTCAATTAAAAAATAACTTTTGGAAAAAAGGTTTTGGTTATGGTCGTTTTGAAGGAATTTTTTGGTCAATGGAAATGTGAAGGAATGCAGCCGTAAAGATTTCTGCTTGTTGAGGGAGACATTTGGGTACATAGGTCCTGAGTGAGCAGTAGAGTTATGTGGGTCATAAGCACTCTCACACACAACACTATAAAACTGTCTCGATTTAATGGCATGATTAGTGCCTCTCAGTCTGCTGAATGAAATATGAGGTAATCTGACTCCCCTCCCAGTCAATACATGCCCAATGTGAAGGAAACCTACATCCTGCTACAGTGAAGAGGAATCTGCTTCAGCTGTATCATATTTTGCATCACAACATAGGATTTTTGCATTTTTGGACACCAGAAACAGAGTGTAACAAAAATGTTACGTGTAAAGGTTGTGTAGAACGGCACATAATATGCCATGTGGCTGTGTGGATTCTGTCTCAGATCATTTGTATTTATTTAAGCCCAGTGGAACAGAGTCGCCCAGCAAGAGGGGAACACTGGTACCTACAGGAAATGGTGACTTAACCAAGGGACTTAACAACACCAACCTGATAAAAGACACCCTAAACAGGATATTAAACAGCTAATAAACATCTCGAGGCATGTATGTTTCCCTTCATATCCTTCCCAGGCATCTTGAGGAAAGTGATTGTTTGAATTTCCACGGGCTGTTGAATGCGTGCTGTCGACCACATCTAATGCTTTTGAGTCACATGGAGGTGAGGTAATAACGCCGTGTCATTACACTGGTAATTAGGGTTGGCGTGCGGGATTTCTCAGCGGTACACATAAAGCATGTGTGACTGAGGCGTTCGTGCATGAAATGCAGAAAATTCTGTCCCTGAATTTCCACTTGACTTTGAAGAAATGTCACAGCTCTTTGCACATACTGTTAAAAACGGAAATTATTAGATTAAATAATTAAAACAAGCTAATTTGCCTGCAATGGTTAATGTGGTTATTAAGGCATAACTAAGTAGTCATGTGGGCAGGTGCTGAGAGTTCTGGCTTTCATTTACCAGCCTTAAAAAAAAAAAAAAATCACACTCAACAGACTTTTAACACACTCCTCCACATACTGACATTTTCAACTGCTCAGCGAAAGAGTGCAACTACAGGGGATAAAAATAATCCAGTTACTAATAAATAGATAATAAATGCAATAACAATATAACTATAAATTGTCATAAAACTTGGAGATAATTGATATGCATGAAACTGTTTGGAGTTCTAAGCATTTATGCCTTTCATGGCATTAAAACGTATTTATTTACTTATTCATTATTTATTTGTGTGTGTGTGTTATTAAGTTAGGTGGTACAAACCCTAATCAACTGTACTTGGAAAATGGAAATTAAAAGAAAAACAAAGAAATGCCAAAAAACAAAATTAAACACATCTGTCATTTATATCAGAAGAAATTTCAGTGTTAAAAAACATATTTATTTAGTTTTTTACTTCTCATTCCTAGTTTTAATTTTTGATATAAGATTTTACTATTATTGAATTTGTTGATGAGTGAGTCACGTTTAATCCTCCGTAAGTGATGCAGTGATTAATGGTTAGAAACACTTTTACAGATGGACAAAATAATGTTATTGTCTGTTTTTTTATTTACTTAAAATTGCAGCCATTTTTTACAGTGTGATGTTAATAACGTGAAGCAAAAGAGCTTGCTGGCTGTTGTCAAAGACACCTCAGCAGTATTTTGCTGCTGCTGTTTCTCGTTGCTTTACAACAAGCAGAAAAGCAGTTTGGAGCTTTGAAGCCAGGGAGAACATCAAGGGGTAACAGAATGTCAACATAGCAGCCAAAGAAGCTGCTTTCACATTCTTAAAATACACGAATATGACAATGTATTTTACTTGTAGAACCTGACCTGTTCATTAGTTTGCCATAAATGTGTTAAAAAAGGCAACGGCTTGTTTCGGGTTGAACTCCTGTATGTGTGGATGTCCAGTCAAGGCCTGAAAGGCCTCACAATGTTGTGAATCGTGTTAACATGAGGCAATTGCCCCCCCTGGTGCCCCAGTGTTTGAAAAAATGAAGCAAAAATGCCCTCTTGGATGCCCCCATGGTAGATAAAACATGATTCCTCTTCAGTGCCCTGTCAGTGGACAAAACGTGGTAAAGTGCCCTCTGGAGACAAGAGATGGCCTTTTTGCTATTTTCACCCCTGCCCTTCAAACATCCTGAGACGGCCAGTCCTTTTTAAAGACAAGATAAACCAGTGTGAGTGTATGTTATAAAACTTAAACAATGTGTCGGTAGTGTTTTATTTTGCAGAAAGTGAAATAAGAGTTGCTGCAAATATACTTCAATAAGTATACTGCAACAGCCATTTTGTTTAGCTTACATGATCCAAATCATTAAATCATTATCTGCTGAGGGAAGGAAGTTTCTCTGTGCTCGCCATAAACCTCTGTTTAACACGTGTAATTATAGCTGAAGTTTTGTGGCATTACAACACGTGTGGAAGCCATGTATGCAAGATGGAGTTTACAGGAGTCTGATAAGAAATCTTGAACCCTTTAGCACAGACTAAACTTTTCACTGCAGCAAGAGACATCTTGTGTGGTAAAATGAGTATTATTTGCAATTTCACAGATTTAGGATTTTTCAGACAGGGAGCAGGAATAAATCTGGTTTATACTGTATGTAATTAAAAAAAAAAAACAACAACATATGAGGCACAAATGAGAACTACTGATGGCATTTGAAAATGTTAAAATGTCTTACAGGCAAAAAGAGAAGAAGGATTCTATTAGCATAATTTAGCTAGAGTATTAAAAAGTACCCATGTATCAAAAATTCTCCCTGCATGTTTTTTTATTATTTATTACATTATCCAAAAAAAAGTAAAAATTAGAATTTTTCCCTCTGTTCTGTAACGTAGTAAAGTACAAAGTAGATGGGAAAAAGAAAGAAGATATAACAAAACTATTTAAATAAATTCAAACCTTAAAATCCTACTTCAATACGGTTCTTCAGTAAAAATTTTCCTTTCCACCACTGACAAGAAACTGTGTCAAAAAGTGATTTACTGTTTGCATAGTGTCTGAAGTGTGGAGGACTGCTCTGCTTTAGAGAGGCAATAAGAAAATCCCCCTTGTTTTTTGCCCTGTTTGCTCCCTCGTCTACTCTTTGATGTAAGGTGTTCTCTTTGGTTTGTTTTCTGACTTTTGCAATAAATGCTTAATGCTTGACTCAAGATGTGAGTAATTATGGTTAAACACTGGCACTTCAGGCAAAGTCATCAAAATAAAAAATGAGAGAGACATAAAGATGTAATTACTGTGAGTAGATTTTCCCTCACAGACTTTTCGTGGTCCAGTTGTATACCACTGTGCAGTGCATGAGAGTCCAGGGTTTTGCATTTCCCATAATAGCAACTTATATGGAAGATTTCAGTTCCATTTCAGGTCTACTTTCTGTCTGTATTAAATATTGACTTCTTTTTTTTTTGGTTTGTTTGTTTAACAGCTAGCAAAGATAGATAGATAGATAGATAGATAGATAGACAGGTAAATAGATAATACTGGAGCCAATCCAGGCTGACACTGGGCAAGCAGCAAGGTACTCTGGGTAGGACACATAATGTAATGCAAAGGCAGCTTGAACAGCTGCAAAACCATAGTTGTGGGCCAATAACCTGCATGTGTCGTAAATGAAGGACCTAAATGATGCTATTAATGGTCTCTTCTTTACCGGCCGGCACAGAGAAAAGGGGCTTTGAAAGCTCAACTCCTCGCAAGACACAAACAGGCCCAGTGCTGGAGCAATAGTTGGATTTTTAAATTAATACAGAACCCTTAATTATCCTCTCAAAGCCAGGCTCAAGCCTTGTGATGCAGGAGAATGCTGTGAAAAATGCATTCCTCTCGAGAAAGCCGCTCAAATCCTTAAACTAAACATTAGCTTTTGACAGGCTGCGAAAATCTGTCTTGACTTTGCCAAAGTCATTACACTGTTGCTCTAATACTCTTAGAGACGCTTTATCCAAACTTGGGATCAGGAAACAAAATGGTTCATAAACTGGCATAAAAGAATGTATAACAATGCTGATACATTAGTTCATTTTTTTTCTAATTAAAATAGTAATGGGGTGTTATTTTAATTTAATGAAATTTAATGAAATTTAATGAAAACACATCTGATACAGGATATAGATCCTCTACATCAGACTCAAAATAATGACATCATACAGAAAATAAACACAATTACACCATTATAATCTTCAGTAACCCATACATAATATCACTTAATTGACACTTAGTATCCCAGATTTAAAGGACTGGACAAATGCAATGGTGGAGAACACGCCTTATGAGTCCATGCCTAACAGACTGATGAGTTATACGGAGGATGGGATGAACATGTGGGAAAAAGTTAAACATTAGTAAAAGTCTAACAGTATTATTATTACTAATATTGCTATTATTATGTACCAAAGGTTTTTAACTGCAAGTTAAAATTCACATTACTTGATAATAAAACTTCAGTCCATACATTGCAGTAGCTACTTTCAACCAAAGAGAGCTTATCGTGGTAGCCTTGGTGGTTGAAATTATGATATTGTGTACACTATCAATGTGTTTATCACAGAATAAACTATGCTTCATATACGTAAGCATAGAGATAACTTACATGTGTCATCTATGGGCAAATACACAGCACATATTTCCAAATTCTTGTGCTTTTCATGTCTACAACATCTGTTCCCCACTGTTTCCTCTCTGTACAAATTTGCACAGTACATACAAACACACACAAACTTTACAGTACATACATACACACACACATAGCTATCTGTATTATGCAGCACTGTGTTTGCTCTCTGTCATATCAAACAGCAGTGTTCATTCCACTTTGTACAAGTTATTACTGTCCCTATATTATATTAAAGGTTATAAGAGTGTTAATTACCCAGATACTTAAAAATGATTTTCAGGGCTCATGTCCTACATTTGCTTTATCCCAGAGATCATTTTCTCTGCTGCTCACCGTAGTCTGAACAAGTCAGCAGCTGTGTTAAACATTGACTTTCCCACTGCACCAGTGGCTCTGTGACACCTAATCCCCACAGAGAACTATTTGTGCTGCTGGGACTCTGTACAAACTACTGTAATTGAATGGGACCATCAAAAGGTGCTCAAGTATGTACTTGCTAACAGAATCATCCATACTGTAAAATTAAATTGGAGAGAGAAAACTCACCAGCCACTGTCAGGAGTCCCGCTGTCCAAACTGTCTTGAAAAATGCACAACCAAAGGAAGCGTACGCACATAATTGAAAAGACACCATTATCACATGAGAACTAGCTGGCTAACTTGATTTACTGAAAGTCGATATGACCCATAAGTGGTTGGAGCCACAGTGCAGAGTGCTGCTCCATGAGGCCTCCCTGTTCTCTAATCAGTGAATCACTGAGTGTTTTCATTTGTTTAAGCTATATTATAAACATAAGCAGCTTCTTTTCCCATTGAAAGGTTTGTCCTGTACTTCACAGCAGCCATGCTTTATGTAATATTGTCTAATAAACAGATGAAATAATCATAAATCACTCAAAAAAGCTGACATTAAAGATGCAGGAAGCTTTTATCTGACATACGACAACCAACCAAACTAAAATTCACTAAGGACATTAAGGTTTTTAACAAAAATGTGAAAATTTGGCTGATGCAAAATCAGAGCGACACACATTTTAATTATCCATGACCAGAAATTAACTCTTAATTACATGATGTAAATAATATGTAATCTTGTATTTTGTATTTCTAATGTTTCCTTGTATGATGTAAAGTGCATGTAACATTGATTGATTTTTTTTCTCTCTTCTTTTTTTTTTTTTTTTTTAAATCAAAAGCCTAACT
>JAQFJA010000022.1:6336895-6350304 GCA_029874485.1 Naso brachycentron
TGAATGTGTGAACTGACAAATTAAATGGCAAAAGCGCAAGTCCAAGTAGAGAAGAAAGTGGAAACATCATTTATTCTTTTCTTTCTATTAAAGCATGTTAAGGAATTAAATGGGCAAAAAAAAACCTTACTAATGTAACATTACATGATTTCCGGGCACAATTTTTGAGTTATTTCTCAAACCACCAGCAGCATATGAAGGAGGTGTCTTACTCTCGGAGCAGGAGACTCCAGCAGCGTTGCGACCGCCTCCTTTGGCGCAGCTGACGTGGGCTCCATGGTGCAGGCAGTGGGACAGAGACATTTCAGTGCCGGAGCAGCGAACGCCACTCATCACCACAGCATCTGCACTCACCTCTCCTGGCCAATACCAAGTCTCCTATTGTGAAAACATGACCGTAGTTCACAGGTGACATTAGGGTGGGATCCATACCATCCACCTCTGATTTAATACATTACATGCAGTGTGTTATGTAAAACTGATTGAACTCAGATTGTTCACAGGCAGCTTAAGGAAGCCACTGTTGTAAAATGCCTCAAAAATAGTTTTAGGTCTTTAAGTTAATTAAGCTAGATTGCAGTGCAACTTTTGTTTTGAATATAGCTTACACTCATATTCCAAAATACGTTAAAAATCATAACTGATATTGGCTTGATTTTGTTTTTACTGTATTTCATCAACGGTGGGCCACATGGTGACAGCTAATAGACAGTTTTTTGTTTTATTTTGAAGAACAAGAGGGTTTCATTCTGCAAATGTATAGCTTGCAGTGAAACCTTTTTTTTTTAAGAACTTAGCAGTAATGTGAGATATCAACAGCTAGCAATGCAGATAAATTGATTCTTTTAGCCTCTATCTACTGCTACATTACCAGCAAAATGACATTTTAAAATATGACAGGTTGCCAAAATTAGGTGGAACTATTTGTAAAACTGTCTGAGATTAAAGACAAGCTCACTGCATTCCCACTGAATATTATATTGTGATAGTGCTAGATGATATCATGGACATTTTCACAGTAATGCAATGAATTTTTATGAAATACAAGTGATTCTCCATTGTGACCACTAGAGGGCACAACCTATCTATCTATTTACAGCATCCTGTGGGGGATTTTTGGGCTGTTGTGTCTTGAATATATTATCATGTAATGGAACAGCGAGATAAAGAAATGAGTCAAACAATTTCTTGCCTCCAGATAAACCTGGCATTCTGTAAATATACAGAATCACCTATGTACATATAACCATACAAATTTTTTCAGTTCCTGCTAAAGAAGAAGATGAATGAATGAATGAATGAATGAATGAATGAATGAAGGCTTTATTTCAAACATGTGAGAGATATAAATCACACTAGAAGCACTTTAGTTGATACTTTGTATGTTTGAAAAGGAGTCGAAAGAAGCATCGGCTTATTAATTCCTACCACTTCTCCACTTAGGACCCACTACTCGTACCAGGATATCTTACTTCCTGTGTATCCTTTTTTTTTTTTTTAAATACATATGACTTCATCTATATATGGGAGTCTGAGAAATCCAATGCTGCCAAGAGTAAAAGTAAATCATTTAATAAATTAGTAATTTTAATTTCCATTTCTATGCACATGATGTATAAAATCATTAATTCATCATCATAATTGTAATTGTCAATTTTCTGTTGGCAAAAGCATCATTACTGCAAAAACTTACATTCAATTCAAACATTAACAAATAACTTAGGTGCACTTTCATTGTACTTTTAGCCCTAAAACAAACATGATTAAAATAAATATTTAGAATTTTCAGAGTGAAAAACAATGTGCAACCTAAACTGCAAACAGCTGGTTGCATTTAATTTGAATTAGGGCCTGACTTCAGTTTATTCCTAATGAAAATTTAAAAATGAATTTTTAATTATCTTTATTTTAATTAACAAATCCTAAAATGCTGATTTTCACCTTCTGACTACTGTGACTTGTACCTGGAAAGCATTACTGGCGAAGCCCAGGCCCAGCTGTCTGCAGACCACCATTGCCTCCATGGTTCCCCAGCTTTCGCTGCACACTGTCCCCCACACCAGAGAACCATTCCTCTCCACTAGCACCTCCACACGGCCCTCAAAGGGGGTACGACCTCCACTCAGGCGCAGCTGTGACCATGAAAAACACAACAGAAGTGCTGACTTACTAAACTTGTACACAAAGACAAAATAACATTAAAAATACAATCTACAAAAAGCCTCAAATAAACAGTAAAAACATGTAAAGACAAATTCAGCCTCTTGCAGCTGGAACACACTAAACAAGCTCCTACACATCTGTTAAAATTTAATCTAAATCTATTTGCTGGATTCAAATACTCTTCATTTAAGATTAAGGTGCACGTCTGAAGTGCTGTTCAGATACAAGTCAAACTGGTCAATACTGTATTATAATCATGTTTCTTAGTGAATATTGTTGCTGTAATGTTCGACTGAATCAAAACGTGAGGCTCACCGACTCCTGGAAGCCCATAGCAGGAACGTTACATCTCACGGCGGCATCCTCCTCGTGGCTGCAACCAAGAGCCTCCTTGTTGAAGAAACACTCTGTGATGGACTTCTCAAATCCAGAACACTGCACTTCATTCATATGCACTGGGCCCATACCTGAAAAATACAGACAAAAGAAACTGATTTGAAACAATGCTTAGGTTTTTTTTTGGAGGGGGGAGTTCCGTTACCCACTGAAATTGAGAGGGAAAATAAAAAGATTATTATGGCTGAGAGATGCTATTTTTGTCTCACCATCACTACTTAGAAATGAATCTCTGGTGTAAATCAAAAACTTACTAAGGATGTGTTAAACATTTTCATAAAGATATGAGAGGATCAATACAGTGTCTTTTCTTTGTCTGCAGACTGAATGTGAAGCTATCAGCAGATTAGCTTATCTTAGCTTAGCATAAAGACCAGAAGTATGGAGACACACCCAGTCCTGCTCTGTCCAAACCTGAAAAATCTTCATCAGTCATCACTCTTTTCATGCCACGAGCAAATTGTTACAGCTCACAGCCGTTCATAAAGCCACAGCTTTTTACTTAAAAAAAACAAAACAAAAAACAATAAACCAGATAGAACATGTTATTTTGTGGTTTAGAGCTGCAGTTGGTAACTTCTGCTGATGAGCTGACAAGCTAACGTTAGATGTTGCATGAGACTCATTGGGAAGCAACTCCACCGCAGCTCCCCCTCCCTGTTTTTGCTCCGGCTTGTTTGTTGTCGCTCTCTCTTTTACATCCAGTTTGAACTGAGGCAAAACAGTTGCAGAGAAAGTAAACTGGTCAGCTCAGCTCGGGCAGCCGAGTGACGGTGTCGCTCAGACACTCTGTTTTCGGCAGAGATAAGTCAGAATGTAAGGTAAAAACAGCTGATCAGCTTGTACCGACGTCACCTGGCAAATCATGACAGAGAGCACAGAGAGCGTCGCTGCACGGGCAAATAGAACGGGAGTGATAAGATTTTTACCAACCCTGAATACAGAGGCATGATGGGAAAACACAGAGATCTCACAATACTCTCAAACCACATCACTTACTAACAGCTGTCTATGGGTATAATGACATTTTTGCCAAATAGCTAGAACACAAAAAAAGTTACTGATGTTTACTCCAAAGTCACCAACTGCTGCTTTAACATGCCAGGCTAGCTGTTTCACCACTTACAGTCATGCAAAGCTGAGCGGTCACGCAACATGATGAACCCTTCAGATGTAAGTTGCTGAACAACTTTATTCTGACACCACCGTTTACGTCCTGACTAGAAGGACCGAAAGCATTTTGGCCTCCTGGCTCTAAGACTATGTATGCTTCCTGTCTGCAACGAACCAATGAGACATGCCTTCATCTACAAAAGATATTTCATTAAATGTTTCACCTCATTAGTGTGTATTATTACCAGCTGATTTTTCTTCCATTTGAAAATCAAATTCACTTGAGTTTTCCATCTGAGTTTTTTTTTTTTTATGACAGGTCAGAGAGAGTCACAAATTAAAATTTATGGTGGAAAACTGACTTTCTAAAAAAAAAAAAAGCATCTCTTCTAATAAAACATTTTCCATGTCTGATGTTACTGGAATGTGCAGTAATGTCTCCGTTTGAAACAGAAAATCACAAGTACCATTCTTTACGGCATTCTTTTCACAAGTTATTGGTATACTCTGTATTTACCCTGTATGTACTTTTTCGATCCTAAATAGGTGAGCTAGGGCTGTACGACACAGGGTTGATATCTGCTGACTGTGTGGTTTTGAAGTGGGTCAGTGGAATATTTTAGTTGGATGGGGGGGGGTCCAAACTTCTAAACCTGCTGTAAAACTCTCTTTATGCAGCCAGTGGTTTAACCCTGCAGGTGCAGTCTGGAAAGAACCACCTCATAAAGTAGGTCTGCTCAGAATGAGGTCTCTGTCCGATGTCCACCCTTATTTCTTTTTCCTTTTGCAGTGGACAGAACATCAAATTAAATACACAGGAATCCTCGTGACACATTTCCTTGCAGATATTTCATAACAGCTCAGGAATTATTCCCATCCTTACTGACTAAAGGCACTGAGTGAAATCACTTTTGCAATCACGTCTATGAGTTCATGATATTTTCCTTCGTGGCAGACAGGAGTGGTATGAGTTGAAAACTTAAAGAATAGAGTAAATGCCTGTTTGGGATATGTGGTTTTGCTGCACAGTCATAACCTTCCATCTCGTGACATGAAGGCAATATACATGGACATTTAAATGTATTTATAGTCCAACAATAAAGGTTGTCCGTCTAAGCTTATTGGCATGGGACTGCATCAGGTCTACTGTACACTTAGTTTAGGCTGGTTTTAAGCTTTTTGTACACGATCATGCAATCACAGTTCTTTCCTTTATGCTTAGATTTGGCTAATTTTAAGTCATTCAAAATGCTCTTGGAAATCCTTAAGGTTTCTTTCCTCTAACTCATCGTTGCTAGGAAGCCCTCAGTTCTGCATGTGCAGCAAGGAGTGGCTGAAAAAAGAGTCAACTGACTTTAAATTTTTTGCAAAAGTAATACTGAAAATGTAAAACCACATACCTTGTCCCAGGCGCCCTCCAGACAGGGCTTCTTTGGCTGTACCGAAGCCCAGCTCTCGACACACTACGGTGGCAGACAGAAGGCTCCAGCTGTCATCACAAATGGTGCCCCACTCTCCGTTTTTCAACACCTCCACTCTGCCCTCACCTACAATGGCCCCACCACGAAGACGAACCAACGGTTGCTGAAGAGGGAAAGCACAGACAGACATCACTGTAACGTGTTCAAAAATTAAAACCACATGTTTGGAGAAATAATACACTTAGCTGAACTTTTGGAACCTTGTTTTTCCGTCTCAGCAGACTGGTGCCTTCATGTTTATAGAACATTCTATTAATGCGGCTCTCCTATTAACTGTTTAGACAAGCAGAGGTACACACATTAATAGCACAGTTTACTCTGACTTAAAGCTATTTTTGTTCACAAAGTTAAGTCTAGGCATCTTCATGTGCTGAGCTCTGAAAAACAGCCGTAATCCTGCTATCAACAGTACAATCTTCATGTTGAGGTATTAGCATTAAAATCATTCAGCCTTCCAAAATGTGTACGAAACTTAATTAAGGGGATTAATTTGTCTGTGTTCATGAGGACACTCAATGACATGAAAGTTGCTGTCCTACATAAGTCAAACATAGAACACTCAGGTAATTTAATTTACAATAAAATAAGTGAAAAAAAGCAAATAAAAACAGAAGCATAGCTATTTATTATTTACAAATTTTTCTATATTTTTTAAAGTTTGGTTTTAGGTAAAAGTAAATAGTAGCATCAAGATAGGAAGAAAAATGTGGTCGACATCTTTCTATTAAATGTTCAACATCTGAAAAACATTCCTTATCAACTCTGACTGCGATACAGATGAAAAACACTCTCTTCCTGCCGGAGTCCTGCGCTCTGGAGGCTCAGAAGTTGACCCGTCAATCGCAACGACTTAAGCTGCTGTGGTGGAGACAGGTCTCTCCAAAGATGTGGATATGACGGTCTCCAATCTTCAGGCGCCAGGTCTCACTGCAGTAATTTGATTTTCATGTAGTCTGACTGACAGATGTTGTCTGTGGCTAAGTCCGCCTGCGGGTGACTATTTCAGTCTTCATTCTCCCCTCCTGCTGCTTTCTGCACGTTACTATTTTGCAAGAGCAGTACCACTGTGATTTTGATTGATTAAAGAAATATAAACAAGTCAGTGGGTTGTTTTTCCCCATAGCAGGATGTTAATCTGTGTAACCAAACCTTTCTCCAGCTCTGACATAGTGCTGTGGAGATAGGGCTGCCTATGTAAGTATGACTTTCCTGCTAAAGGGAATTAGCCAGGAGCAGCCATTTGTCTAACCGGAGCTGATAACTCTTATCCTGGGTCTCTTCCATTTTCATCCAGGGAGGACCAACAGGTCTGGCTGGGTGGTGGTAAGGTGCCATGGGCAGGGTTAGCAATAAAACATTATCAATACTTTAACTACTTGAACTTTGAACTAGTGTACATAATGTATGTAGCTGGATACAGTTTGTTCAATAATGCAAAAAAGTTGGAATAAAAAAAAGCAACAAAGTCTGATTACAATAAACTCAGTACTGAAATTACTGGATATTGTTGGCTAGTATTTCACAAAAATTGTTAATTTCAGACTGAAAACATTACTACTTTATCAGAATTTCTTTTATAGCTGTTACTGACATAATTGGTTGATTGATGAAATAAACATCAGGGATGCTTTTCTGCAAGCAGAAACAGCAGGAGCTATTTAGAATGGTGCAACATGTTCCTCTACTTGACCTTATTTCTTGGTGGCAGGGTGGTCAGGGCATTGTTGGGAACCCTCCTACAGCTTCAGAAGGTATCTCAGGGTCATAAGCTTGTACACGTCACCTTAGCAACGCAACAAAGACAGACTAGCCATCACTTGCAGAAATGTTCCACTGTGGGCTCACCTCAGTCACAGCCATCTTGAGCATGGTGGCTCTCCTTTGTTTGGGTTCCAAACTGATGGCTTGCAAGAAACAGCACAGTGAAACCATGACAACTGAAACGAGGAATACTGCTGCTTGCCATCCTTTGACAAGAGTTTTGTGATCTCCGTACTTGGCCCTCGTCAGTTGGAGGGAGATGGCTGGCCTGTTGTTTAAGGGCACTGTGAGTTCCACGGCTAAGATGCTTCTGGTGCTCCTGAATAACAGAACCATGTCTGGTCTGAGTTGGGTTACTGCCACCTTCTCTGGAAAGATGAGTCTCCTTTTCAGGTCCAGTTACATCCTCAAGTCTGAAGCCTGAAGCAAAATGAAGGGAGGGTTCTTGGATACTGTTTTTGCCCAAATACCTTTATCACCTTCCCTCGCAAGTTGATATCAGCAGATGATGATGACTTGTGTTTGTTGGCTTTGACCTTCTGTTGATTTCCCTATATCTGTAAGGACCTTGTCGTGCCTCCACCTCTACTGCCTTTCGTTTTAGGACATCCTTTCACAATGTGGTTCAGGGTGCAGACAGTTGCTCCGCATTGCGCAACAAGTGGATTCTCTTCTTTGTGCTATATCTTAAAGTGGTTGGGGTTGGCAAGAGGTCAGCCACAGCGCACAGAAGAAGGTTAATTCACCCTGGTTAGTAACCCAGAGTTCCTTCCAGGACAAAGAAAGCCTGATACCACAGCAACCGCTGTCACAGGCTGGCTAGTCCTGCTGCTTTTCCATGGATGTCATCAGTGGTGCAGTGCAGGGTATACGCACTAGAAGGTATACAGAGTATACCCACTTATTTTTCAGTCTGCCTTGAGTATACCCACTTCTAAATCCCCTCTGACCCTATCTGTTGCAAATCAGCTCCTCCAAGAGACTGTTTGAAAAAAAGAATGGCCCACAGACTACTTGCAAGGTTTTTCTTGTGTGGATGGACTAAGGAATAAGGAATAGTTCACTCGAAAGGCTTATTTATGTAGTTGTCTCACGCTACAGTCTGACAGTGTTTTAAAAGGGCGCTAATTCTTTGCTGGACAGGCCACTTAAAAAAAAAAAAAAAGTGGCATAAATTAAGAGTATACCCACTTCTCCAAGTACCACTACACCACTGGATGTCATCTTCTGCTGCCTCTTAGGCTATAATCAGAGCAAATCAGGTGATCTGGCGAAACGTTGCAGGGTTGTCTGGCGGTGGGAGTGTCCCTTAATCAACATCATAGGACCCATTCTGTGATGTCAAGTTGTGAACTCTTTCTCCCTCAGTCCAAGGGTGGTGGTCAATCGCTGGGGACAGTCCCTTACATGACTGGCTGTCGCAGCATGATATAGGACTGCGTTTCTCCTATAGTTGAGCTGGTTATAACTTTTTTGCTGGCTGCGTGTTTTTTGTTTTTTGCATTGCCTCCACTCCACTTATTTATTGCTGTTAAGAATCTCTCTCTCTCTCTTCGCCCAGGATCTGTTTGAGGTTTCTGCCTGTTAAAACAAAGTTTTTCCTCGCCATGGTTTCCATGTGCTTGCTTATGTGGAAATAGCTTGCAGTCGTTAGGTATCTGTTAATTATAGAGGGTAGTCTACACAGGATCTGCATGAAAAGTGTCTTGAGACACTTACAGTGTCTTATGATTAGGTGCTACATAAATGAAAGGGACTTGACTCGACTTTTTTAGGTCAAATGAAGAATCAATACAAAACTAGACCCCTTGTCTTTTTTTAAACCAAGGAGCTTACTGTGCAAACGACCTCTGTTTGTGCACTGATCAATGTTCAGGACTGAACTTTTTCTGATTAATTGACCGTTTAAAAAAATGCACTTCAGAAGCAGTACTTAAAAGAGATTGCCAACAGCAGCAGTGTTCTGTTTCACAAAGGATTGCAGCTGGCAAATTGCTGATTTATTTGTGCCTTCTACAAATCTCTCTCATGCTCAAGTATGAGTTGTATTAGTTCTGAGAAGTGAAGCATGCCAAAATGAAATTGATCTTGAAGACGACTGCATGAATGTTGCAACTTCGGTAAAATGGGCCCTTTATATAAACATCAGCTTTTTGTTTTTAACACAATCACAGTATCTCATTTTTCTCCTTTTTATGCTTCCTTATCCAAATTTATTCACAGAATTTCCACTTTTTTTGCATTTTTTTTAATGTGCTGTGCAAATGTTTTACTTTCTTACTACAAAATCCATCAAATAAATAAAACTAAATAATAGACTGATCATAAGCATAAAATAAGGTTATAATTAGATGTAGAGAAAGTTAAAGAAAATACATCAGATAATATCAAGAATAGGCAAGGTAAATGTTACATTAAAAGTAAAAACAATTAACTAACATTATCTAATTGGTTTACCGTATTCAGCGTGTATCAGTGTGTAAGTAACGCCTCAAACGCATCTACACTTCAGCTGACCAAAAGTAATCTTTTTTCTTTTTATAAAAAAGAAAATATCTGCTTTTAGCATCAAAATACTTCTAGTCAGACTTGCCGAGTGGTTTAAAAAAAATTGGAATGTGATGTTTGGCATAAAACACACCCTCACCCTCAGCACAAGCTCATCTCTGTATTGGGACAGAGATCAGGCAAGCTCTGAGCTCACCTTAGAACGTGAATTAAGTCACACACACGGAAATTCATATCCGCTTACTGGTGTTGTAAATATTGGCAGTGTTTCATTTCTCGGTTTCAAATGTGGCGTGTTAATAGACTGAGACAAAAACAAACAAACCGTGAGAGTTTTGCCTGCCGGGAAAATCAAGTGTTAGAATCGGGAGGAGAACAGCATCAGTGTAACAAGTAGGGAGTCGAGACTTACTGAAGTCTGATGCAATGACAAAGTTTCTGTACAACAAACATAACATAAAATTTTGGTCAAAAGGGGTTTTTCACTGTCTGTATGCATCTCACACATTTATATGATAGTGTAATAAACTGACCAGGTTATTTCGAAATCATGACCACTTATGTGCTACTATAACAGATTTCCACCAGATGTTGGAACCAGGCTGTGAGGAATTGCTGTCATTTAGCCACAACAGTGTTAGGGATTTTTGAAGCCTCAAAGGCTGAAGAAAGTCCTTTTTTAAAGGAACTAGCTTTGAAAAAGGGCATTGTTATATTGAAACAGTTTAGAGCCTTTCAGAAACTGCTGTCACGAAATCACAAAATGGTTTAAAACACCATGCTTCCCTTATTTTCAAAGGTTTGCTGCTCAAACCTTGACCAATATTCACAGATCCAACAGTTACTAATGCACACCTGGTGACCAGCTGATTAGAAAAATTAGCTCATGTGGGAAAAATGTTGAATCACTTCAATAAGTGCTGAGCTAACAAGCTTCTTTTTTATTTCTAAAGCAACACCTAAGTCCTTTCAGCTGCCACTGCTGCAGGACAAAAGCATCACGGCAAACATGTTAAAAAAAAAAAAAGGCACATTCTCCATCCGGGATTCTCTGGCTTTCTAAAACACAGCAGCCAGTCTTTGTAAATTCCTCATAAACTAGATCTGAGATTTTTTTTTTTAAATTTGACAACTATCATTGGACTGAAAAAGACCAATCAGTTTTGACAGATTTATTCGAGCAACTATATATGTAAAAACTATCCAAGTTTAATGCTCGAGGACATCTGAGAAGAATAAAGTTGGCTGACAGTGAACTTATTTTTCCTCTCTCTTTCTCAAGAATACTTCAATATTGTGTCATTTTTTCCATCCTCAAATGATCATTATTCATTTTAATGATGTCCAGGGCAGCTACTGTTGCAGCTCACAAAGTGACATCAATAATGAAAAGCACCTTTCAAAACAGAATTTAGAAAGTGCTTCAACAGAAAACGGAAAAAGCAGGATTTTCACAGAGATAATATCAGAATGCAAAGCCACAGAGCAGCAAAACTGAATTAAATAAGCCGTATGGCCTCAAGCAGACTGCAACAGCACGGTTACCTTTAGATTTAATCCTCAACTTTGGAACAGCCAGAGGGGCCCCACCAGAGGATGTAAGGCTGCAAACTGACTCATGTACCTTATATGTAACATAGGGCTGGACTCACGCATGCTTTAAAAGTGATCAGTAAAAGTGTGACAGCATTGGTTTCACTCTGGAAATGGTTCTTATCTGAAGGAAGCAGGACTGGAAAACTTTTTTTGACTTGTGTTTCAAAGCTTAGAGCTGCATCAAGTAGTACTCCCAAACTTCTGGGGACAGTTTTCATGTTGGAAGACAGGTGACCATGGTGACTTTCAAAAAAAAAAGTGCCCTCCAACAGATGGCATCACTGAGACAATCCAAAACAGCAGCTTAGCCTCTTGGGTCTCAAGGGAGTACAAGGTGTAATTGTTAGCTCAATATGTCAAATCAAAACATTTTGTGTCCCTCCATCTACTTTCAACTGATCTGAACCTGTGTGGTTATTTCCTACATCAGCTTTGTTTACCATTTCAGATTACTAACCATCTATAAACAAGATACATACTTTATTAAAGGGATAAACCATGTTTTGTTTTTTTTTTTGTTATTTGCCTCTCTCCTGAGTTCCAGACAAGAGGATGGATACCATTCTTTCGACTGTGCGTGCAGGAACAAGAAAGAGACAGGTAGAGCTTCCCTATCGCTAATTAGCTTAGCTCAAATGCTGGTAGTCAATTGGAAGTGCTAGCCTGCCTCCACCTTAAGTCATCAGATAAACTTACAACAACTCTAAATGGTCCTGTGTGCTTGTTGTGACTTGTTAATTTAACATATCATGGTATTTTTAGACTCAGAATAGCATTTTACTTCATTTTAAAATCAAATATGTACCAGAAGTAGTGTGCATGTGTGTCAGTGAAGCAGAGGAAGAAAAATAAGAAATATATAAAGGACTACACAAAGTGCTAATTTGAGTGTAGAACAACATAATGTGATAAATGAGTCACAACAAGCACACAGGACTGTTTAGAGTTGTTGTAAGTCTATCTGATGACTTTAGGTTGAGGCAGGCTAGCACTTCCCATTGACTACCAGCATTTGAGCTAAGCTAATATGCGGTGGGCAAGCTCTGCCCGTCTCTTCCTTGTTGCTGCACGCACAGTCAAAAGAATGGCATCTATCTTGTTGTCTGGAATGCAGGAGGGAGGCAAATAAAAACGGGAAAAAAAAGTTGGCTTTTCAAATATTATTTCCATCACTTCTTTGGCTCATAATCATTATTTACCTCCTGTCGGAAGGCCTTCCTGAATCCTGTCATGGGTGTTGGGGCAAAGGCTCTGCCTGGCACACAGCTCACTACCACAGGCAGCCCTCCAGCACAGGTCTCATTGGACTTTGGTGACACAGCCTGGCCCAGTTTACAGCTGGACAAATGGGCCTCATTGCCAGTGCAGTTCACAGAGTAGTCCCAGTATGTGGGTTTTCTCCTGCGAGCGAACATCCTTGGCAGATGGAGAAGGAAAGGAGGCTCATTAAGTCTTTGAGAAGATGAAAAGATATTTATTTTTATGTGTAGTAAAGAGTGAAGGTTTTTTTTAAAAAAAAACAACAACAACAACACTGGACTACTATTGGACTCAAAAAGACCTACAAGTTAAATCTACACAAAACAACACTTTAATATGAACATTTAAAAAAAAAAAAAAAACACCAATGACCTGCTGTTAGTGTGTGAATGTGTGTGGATGTGTGAATGCTGACTTGTGTTGTAAAGCTCTTTGGGTAGCTGAAAGACTACAAAAGTGTTCATTTAACCGTGTATGATGTTCAGCTTGTAGTGGAGTTCGGTGACCAAGTGGAAAACAGAGTTGAATGTAAGTGATCCTTTATGTATAATTATGTCATAATCTTTTTTTTTCCAGTTTATTTAAAGCTATGATTCTCTTCAGGCAAGTACCCTGAAAACTGTAAGTGGATGCCAAAATGGGATTTAATTAATTCTCTCAAGGCCACTTCACCAGAGGACCGAGCCTGTCATTAAATTCCTTGATCTGCTGCTCAGAAACATTTGAAGCATCATTGGATCATTTTATAATTATTATATTAATCAAGTTGGCAATGGCATGGGCATGTTGTACAATTAATAACTCAAGTGAAAGGTGAACTAACATCTAGAAAGGTCACAGTCTTCCATTTAAACTTCAACAAACTGGTATTAATGATGCCTGCACTTATTAGCGAGCCCATTAGGGCTGCACAATTAATCGAAATTTAATCGATATCCCAATATGGCCCACTGCAATTTTTAAATCACATCTGGGTGCAAATTTGTTAAAGGAGAAATGTGTGTCAAAAATGTCATTTGATTCAAATATTGTGGTGCTGCAGAGTTGTCCTGGCCCACACATCACATTCTACAGACTTAAGAAAGCGTCATTGTTTGGGGAAGACCTCTGCAATAATCAAATTATATTTAT
>JAQFJA010000022.1:6572521-6582884 GCA_029874485.1 Naso brachycentron
ATGGATGTCAGCTTGGCTAACATCCTCCTCTCACCCACCTCCTCAATGGAGTCCAGGGGACAGTCCAGGACGGAGCTTGCTCTCCTAATCAGTAAATAAAACTGCCTGTAAGTTGATTGTCCAATTACTTGTGAGCTTTTGAAAAAGAGGGATGACATTAAGGCAAACCCAAACGAAAGGTGCAAGTCCACACTTTATAACTATCTTGACTGCTTCATTTAAAATCCACTGTAGTGATGTAAATGGTAAAAAGGAGAAAAATGTGTCACTTTCTAAAGCTCAACGTATCCAAGCATTCCATACTTCCATAGTCTGCTAGGTAGATTTCTTTAACTCACAGCTGATTTTTGTGGCAGGAAGGAGCTTCTGCAGTGTGGAGTCCTTAGCCCAGAGAAGGACCTGTACCTGGGCAAGCTGGCCCTCACCAAATTTCCTAAGAGCCCAGAGACTTGGATACACCGGTAAGACTATACAGCAGAGCTTCCTCTTCTATCACACTCACCTCGAAAGGCTAGAAAGTTGATTTATTGTGTCAGTCCGACTAAAACTGGACTTTAGAAATACATGTAAACAAAGTCGGACTAACACACCTAGGTAATGCGGTTGGGAATCGATTTACAGAATTGGGAATCAACGAGGCGAGTGCTGAAGCAGGAACCATGACAGACGAGGAGACATGGTTTATGTTTTGTCAGCTGAAGGAGTTGAACAACCTGAAGCACGTGAATAGAAGGAACATGGAATGGCAACCTTTTTATGAGACCTGCGGCACAGCTAGATGATTCTGGATTTAAAAGGACCCCGAGCAAATCCGTGTTTGGTGGAGGCACGTGAAAAAGGCCCACTATAAGGCAAGAAAAACCAGATCAAACTGGTGGCCACAGTCCACTTTCTTGCTCATATTCTGATATTTTGGAGGAGCTGCTTGGACGCCGACCATTGTTCCAAGCTGTAGAGCATAGCATGGACATCGGTTTCAAAACTTCAGTCTCTGGTGAGTGGCAAGTATTGTTACCTCTAAGCTAACTCAATATGTAGCAAGCTAGCACATAAATGTGGAGAAAAAGACAAACATTTGCCTCATCCATACACCATTTGATTGTTATGATGTTACATAGATGATATATGTTGAATTAGTCTAAGCTGTCCAGGCTGTAGTGAAAACAAATGCCCATTTAAGTGTAATTGGATTGTAAGTGTTCTTTTTTGTGCCCTCTGTAGAGAGCGTACAGGAGGGGAAAAACCTCGAGGACACACAGAGGAACCCTTTGAGGATGAGAACTCATCCGAGTCACCAGAGAGAGCCAGCAGCACTCCAAAACCCAGTGCGTCGCTTCCCTGGTGAGGTTTTCTGTATTCGGTCTGTTTCTTGTGCATGCAGGTTTCTGTTTCATCAAACACTCTGCCTATGCCCTGATAATAGTTTAAAGCTCTACATTACATTATATTCCTTTGGTAAACAAGTACAATTAAAGTATTGTTTTTTAATTCTTTCTGCAGAGTGAGAACTGTCATCATCCAGGGGGAGGAGATGTCATGTGACTGATGTGGAACTGTTCTTCCAAAGGATGCAGCAGAGCCCAGGAGAGGGAAGAACACCTGTGAACAGCATCCTGGAAAGTAATGCGATTGTGGTGTCTGCACTGATGGGGAAGGTATTCGCAGTGGGCAGCCCTCTGTGCCACCAGCCCCATCACAGGTGCCACGTCCTAACAGATGCGTAGGTAGGAGTACCCAGCACCTGATGAGCATCGGCCAGTGTAGCACCATGTTTGAGGACGGCTCAGGCAGCATGCAGTTATTCAGGGGCTCGGCTGTACTCGAGAAAACGGTACCTTCCCCAAAAGACACTAACTGCTCATGTTAATTATTTTATTTTTTTATATCATGCAAGGCACCTTTTTATTTTTGTACTTCATGTTTTTAAAGTGGCAGTAACTGTCTGAAAAGTTATTTATTTCTACAATTATTTGCACTGTTTGTTGCTGAAAAAGTGAATAAAGAACACATTGTGAAAATAACATCTTGACTTAATTGGTGTTTATCCATGACAATTACATGATAAAAAGATTTAACAAGTGGAAAATGTAGCGTTCAGATTTTGATAGATTCCCTAATATAGCTGTATATGTAAGCAGATAGAGCTCATTTATACATTTAAAACAGTGGCGTGCAGAGAGCAAAGTTTTTCAAATACTAGAGCAAGTCTGATTTCCTGACCACCAGAACTCTCAGATACATGGTATGGACAGACACCTTGTTATGGTGGCTCACGTTTGAAAACTGCTGCTTCCTCTGTCCAGACAGAATTGATGTTCTCCTCCTCATTTTTACTGATATTGCACAATGCAGAGCAAGAGGCAATTACACTGGGTGTGAAAGTGTAGTGGAAATCACATTAAATGATTCTTGCTCAAAAGTTATTCATGGGTAGTGAGCGTAGCCCTCGACAAACCCGTCCGTAAGTGGGTTTGCTGGATCCTCTAGTAGGAAAAGGTTGACAGAGTTCCTAAGAGCAAAAAGACACCCAGAAGGCATTAGCATAGCGCAAAGTGTCAGCTACTAGGAAGATGAGCAATATTGAATCATATCATAAAAACGTCCTATTTTTTTAATGGTAGAAATAACTCAAGCTGTTAGATGTAGTGAGGTAAAACAGTATCTCTCTGTACAATGTTGATTAGAAATATAAATTAACAGAAAGTCCTCAGCCCACTCACCACAACAACATAAGATATACTTTAATGTCCCTGTAGGAAAATTTGTTGTGGAATCCACAGTCCTGCAGTTTACAGTTGTCATCTAACAAACAATCTCAGTATCATGCACACTAGAAAAAGACAGCACGCTATGTAACACAGTTTGCCCATTCAACCAGTACCCACTCTCTGGCCGAGACAACACATTGCACAACCCAAAAACAAATATCACTATCGTGTTACATTACCTATATTACGTTACCTGTTACATAGAAAAATACTCCACCATAAGTCCACTGTCTGTCTGCGTAACCTACAACTTCTGTTACTACATTACATGTTAGCATTGAGAATCTTAATGAACATAGGGACAAATAAATGTTTATTGTGCAGGCCAGGAGTGGGAACATATAACACAGGACAAACAGACAAGAAATTCATTACATTTGGACTTCAGTGTATGCACCCAGCATACACTCCGATACGCTCCTGTTAGCATCGTTATCACAGCCAGGTGTTTTGGTTGAAGGCTAACCCAAGGCTAATTCATTTGCTGGTTAGCTAACGAGCTGCACTAACAAGCCAGGTATGGTGAGCCAACATGGTTACCTGCCAGTTAGTTGCGAGCAACATCATTAAATAATATCAGAATTTCACTCACTTAAAAAAACAGTTTTCTTGGACAGTCTATTAGTACAATTAAGCGCACAGCAAGCATTGATATTTTTCCATATTTACATTAAAAATGCAAATGCAGCTCCCAGCCTGTCTGTCACTCAAATCGGCCACTCCAGTAATTATGCATGACTTTAAGCCTAAATATAAAAAATTAGGGCTGTCAAAAGATTTTTTTTTTTTATTGCAGAATTTCAATATTGCATGTATATAGCTGTAGTATTTTGCATTTCACAATACTTTTTAAGTTGTTACCAGTGTAACTTGATAGGGAATCAAATGCCAACTGGAGAATGTCTCTTGCATAAGTCTGGTGGAGTAGTAGGGAAGAGACAGGCAAAAAAAATAAAAAAGGAAAGAAGAAGAAAAAGACATGGGCAGGACTCACCTACCGCTAATTAGCTTAGCTCAAACACTGGTAGTCAGTGGGAAGTGCTAGCCTGCCTCCATCTCAAGTCATCAGATAAACTTTCCAACAACTCTAAACAGTTCTGTGTGCTTGTTGTGACTTATTTACCATGTTGTTATTTTTAGACTCAGATTAGCACTTTCAATTGGGATGCAAGCTAACTAAAGCACAACAAACCGCAGCCATGACAGCAATTACAAACATGAGTATTTAAGTTAGAGGGGCATCAGAAATGGAGGACCGACTTGTTGATTTGTGGCAACAACACGAGTGTTTCTACAACATCCTGTAAAACTTCCCAAATCAAACTGACAAGGAGATGAGTTGGACAGAAATTTCTATCACAGTGAATGTATCAGGAAGCTAACCAGGCTAGCTACCAGGTAGTCTGCCATATTTGTTTATTCTAAAGGCGTGTTTGACCAGAGAAATTTTGAGAGATTTCCAGTGTTAAAGAGTCTGGACTCTTTGTTTGTGAGTGGAAGCTTTTAATTTGTGGTGAGCTGTTCTGGTCATATCACTGCACTCCACCACAGGAACAAAACTGTTTACGATTTTTTGTTGTCATATTTGACGTCTCTTAAGTTTTCAAATCTGTTAAGATTTTAACAATCTTTAAGTGTGGGTCAGGCATTCGTAGAAAACTGCTCGTTTCTTGAACTTAGCGGCTTTCAGAGATAGTGGGAGATCATTGGGACTAGTTTCATTCATGTTACAACCAAAATTAACCCGTCAACAATGAAGAGACTAAAGTCAACCCTGTTGTGCCCAGATTATACACAGATTAACTAGCAAAAATTAAGTTTTATGCCCTAAATACAATACAGGTGGTTTAAATGACGTCCTTGATCTCTACTGGTTTAATCTGTTAGTAAGGAATAAAACTGTTTTTAATACATCACAAGAAATCCTCCACTCTATGGCTGAAACATCTCCTCAAGTAATGAGTAATAACTCGATTACTAAAAAAGACTGAGGCAAAGTAAATGCTTACTAACATGATCAACATTAGCAATAGCAATTAACTTAAATCAATATAATTTTCAAATGGGGATTAAGATAGTAAAGAATATGGCTATATGGCTCACTATGGCTCTTACTATGCACTTAATATGGCTAACCCTAACCCTGGCTATATGTAATGGCTAGCTTCTTTTTTGTTATGTTACTTTCACACACACACACACACACACAAACACACACACACACACACACACACACACACACACACACACGCATGCCAAAACTAAGCTTGTTTTGGACTGAAGCAAGTATTTGTTTATGCCATCAGGGGCAGGAGTGAGAAATGAAATGCAGGTTGTTAAGCACGTTAACAGAGTTCTCTAACCAGTAGTTGTTGTCTCCCTGCAGGCGCTGGGTGCTGCAACAGATCCTGCATCAGTTCTGTGCTGTGGGCTGCAGCGTGAAGCAGCAGCAGGATCAGACAGAGCAGGATGATGCAGGAGGGAGCCAGCAGCTTAGGGACCATCTGGCCAGGACACTCCACCAAGAGATGAAGGTGTGCTGCGATGCCGCCTGTCGCTATCCCAGCAACTACAACGCCTGGTCTCACCGCATCTGGGTGCTACAGCACATGGCCATGGGAAACATCAAGGTGGGATGAGAAAAAGATTATTTCCTTATTTCTCTTCTAAGGTTATGTGTCAGCCAAGCACATAATGTTTTGAATTTTGGTGGAATCGTTTGTCATTCGTTCTTGCTGCCGTCTAATGTTAACTTTGTGGATTGGTCATCAAACAGTCGAACAAACGGGAACAATAAATCAAGCGCCCCGATGCCAGAGCTTGACCCTTTGTCGTGTTGTCGGTGGAGGGAAACTGAATGTCACAAGATATCTCAGTTTATTTTGTCCATCATTTTACTGTCATTTTGCAAGAAACGACTGCCAAAACACAATCACGCTGCACTCGATATCAGACAGTCAGCAGCAGCTCAGTAGCCGAGTACTGCTGATAAACCCCCAGACCCATGCAGGGCACAAACACACTGGACTATTTTAAAAGTAATTTACAAGAAAACTTTTTTTTTTTTTTTTTGTGGCTTATATTGACCGAACAGAAGCAGCAGTGGTATGGAGGACCAGCCTGCACCAGCATCAAGGTCTAGAGGGCAGATGCTATACATATGTTAAATATCTAGAATTTTTATACTTTACTCTTAATATCGATATTTGGGCCCAAGTCCATCAAATTAATATAATACTAGTATTATCTAGGCTAAGCTGACACTATGACAGTTGCCCAGGTACTTCTTGTATTTCGGTAACAGTAGCCTTCTGTCCGTCGACTGTTTTCTTCAGGTTCTCCATGATGAGCTGTCCTCTATGCGCCTGTGGGTATCCATGCATGTATCTGACCACAGTGGCTTCCACTATCGCCAGTTCCTGCTCAAGGAGCTGATCACTCAGCTTTCCCAGACTTCAGCTTCTACAGCCACAACCACCAGTTCACCTCAGCACCACTGCAGCACAGTCCCCAGCAGCAGCCCCGTCCATAACAGCCACGCCCAGGCTAACGGGGATCTGTCAGGGGCAGAGGCAGCAGTGGAGGAGGAGAGGCAGCTCAGCTGCCCCACTGTACTTCAGCTTTTCTGCCAGGAGATGGAGCTGTGCTCTGGCTTGATCCAGTCCTTTCCTGGACATGAAACACTCTGGAGCCACAGGTGAGGCCACAGAAGTGAACAGATGATTAAACATTTGTCATTTTGCAGCGACTTACTGCTGCTTCTGCTCAAAATAGTCTTCAAATGAACTTTTGTGAAAAGGTAAAACGGAAGCCCAGGATGTAACTCGAATTAAATGTAAGGTTGATCTGCGCTGTTTTTTAAATTAATGTGTGAATATTAAATGAAAAAGGATCTCATGCTGCAAAGACATTTGTGTGCTCTTCTTTGCTAGAATGTTTCATTGTTTCTCGGGGATTCCATTGGTTGCATGTGCGTTACGGCTCTGCTGCCGGTTTGCTCGGTGTTCCGTTGTCGGTCAACAAACACAAGACCAACTATTACCTGCAAATATTTTGTAAAATGGTTAAAAAAAAAAATCCACCTGTCTTTCCAGCTTGTGTCAAGTAACAAATCAACTTGTTTCACACATGAAATTTTTTTTTAAAGTCAAATTTAAAAAAACAAAACAAAACAAAAAACAACTGATGGCACAAACAGACCTGGAGGACATAATTGGCATTTTTATATCATCATTTAACAGCACAATAGTACATAGTTGTAATCAGCCTACACATCTAATCTACAATGTAATATTATAAACTGCAGTTTTCTTTTACTTTTGATACTTTTAGGCTTTTCAACTAATAAATTACCTGATGATTGTACTTTTCTGAAGTAATCTGGAGTTGGTCCCCAAACGCTGTGCTCTGGCTGCGCACTGTCCCATGGGGACGGGGAAGTTTGTTGTGCAGAAAGGGTTCACATAAATACAAAAGGACAACATCAAAAACAGCAACAAACCACGCAGCCAATGCCGGGAAATGGAAATTCACACCGAGTCCAAATAGATAATTCATACAGAGTGCAAATCAACGATTCATACCAAGTACAAGTAAACAAGAATGCAGTGTGCACAAGTGCAAATAGGCCAGAAAAAGTGCAAAGAAACAGCACTGATTGAGCATTTCAATAGCACTTGGAATGAAAGACACACTGAGTCTTTCAGTCCTACGAACAGGTGACCTGTAACGGCCAGCAGAGGGCAACAGCTCAAACTCCCTGTGGAGTGGACGGTCCGGACAGACCAACATGGCATCAGCCCTCTTCATGACCTGCATGTCATAAATGACTGAAATGTTGCTCTGACTCGTCCCTGAGATCTTGGAAACCTACTCCTGTCAGACAGATTTATGTCTCCAAACCAGGCAATAATACAGCATGTCAGAACAGATTTAAGTAAACCTCAGGAAAAGAGAGTCATCATCTCAGCAGAAACATTGAGAGTTCATTTTTCTTAAGAAATTGAGTCTTTGCTGGACCTTTTTCGAGGTAGCATTCACATGTGATTCAAAGCACAATTTGCTGTCTAGCACAACACCCGAGTATTTGTAGCTCTCCACGTGATCAATAACAGCACCTTTCATAACAGATGAAGTCTATTACCATATCTTTCCTTGTTGACACATTTAGACGAAGGAAAGACGCATCACACCAAGCCACAGGAAATTTACGTCCAACACCTGAAGGTTCATTTATGCTCTATTTTAGATACACATACAGATACAGCTGCAGCCGTCTGCACTCGCATTCATTTTATCCGTATGTCTGCACGTTCACTGGAAGCTTAAGGATGCAGACGAAACAGCGTAACACCTTCAACCACTGTGGGAAAGCGTGGGCGCAGTGTAGAGAGTAGTTCAAGCGTGATCAGAGCGAGACACGGCCAAAGAAATACAGCGAGTGAGATACGAAGAACGCAAGGGAATAAACTTCTTTGTTCAGATTTCATGATGTTTTTAAGGGCCTCACAACCACCGCTGTCTACAGCGTGGTGGTCTGAGTACAGTCTGCTTCAGAGGGGTCTGAGTCCTCTCTAAGCAGGTCGTATGAAGAGCACAGAAGATCGTCAGGGTGCAGCTCCCGGTCCAGAGGACATTTAAGGAGCATGATAGCTCAGGAAATCCACCAGCATCTGCATGGAGCCACAGTCTGTCTGAACTCCTCCCACCTGTCAGACGCTGCAGAGCCTTCCATGCACGCAGCTCGAGACTCCGGAACAGTTTTATTCCAGGAGCCATAAACGCACAGAATCAGTGCCCCCGACACACAGTTTACAGTGACAGTAACTTTAACCACATGGCACATTCACTTTGCTCAAACTACAGCACAGAACTCACAAATCTGTTTTGCACTACGAGCTGAACGTATTGTGTAACACAGCTGCGTATACAGTTTACTTCAGTTTGATGTTGTATATTTTTCTTTTTTAACTGTTTTTATCCTTTTTATCTTTAGTTACCATGTTTGGCATTGATGGAGAGGTTTCACACTGAATCTCTTTGTGCTGTTTGGTACAATGACATTAAAAAAAAATCAATTTAATATACTGCTGTACATTTCAATATGAAGGTATGATTGTATGTATATTTCCACCCCTACCAGGCGACATGTCATCTACCTGTGGCATCAGTGGAAGAGGGAACACCAGCCGCACTGCAGCAGCAACGGAGGCAGCGAGTCGGTCCACCGTTGTGAGAGCGACGTGGGCCTGCAGCAGTTTGGCTCTCACAGTGGTGCTGGCCTGGGGGGGGGTGTGAATGAACAGAGGCAAACTAGGGAAGCTATGGAGGTAGATGGTGCGTCTTTTCCTGACCCGTGTGACAGCAAGCGACTGAAGAGGGGCGTCCTGCTGCCTGAGCCCCCGGCCCTGCCCTCCGAGTACAGCTTTGTGAGCGGCATCCTGGACAGCTGCTGTAACCCTGAGCAGAGACGTTTTGCCCTGGCATACAAGAAGTGGTTAGACACTGTCATTGGTCCACAGCCTTGAGACAGAGTGACAATTAGCCCCATCCTTTCTCAATATTGAAGTTGCCTTTAGACACAGATTTAGGATCCGCTTGCCGACCTGTAGTGCTGACGTTAACTAATCGTACTTCAGATGCAGTGATGACTTTAGGAACCAGTTGGGGGGCAGCCTGGTGACTGTCCCGTCCTGACACTGAGCAGAGAGGACAGCGTCTCTGTTTCGTTCTTCCTTGGAAACGTCTGGATTCTGTGAGCTTAATCTGAGCCAAAACCTCTTCTGAATGGAAATCTGTGCACATGGGGCCTGTCGGCTCACTGAGCTGTTTGTTAGTGGATTCTGTTCTTATTTCAGGCGTTTCAGTACCTCAGTTCAAATTACTGTTTTTATTGGTTTTCTTTTTTTAATTGCTAGTTTGACATTCACCTGCACAAATTTGTTCCAGTATTACAGCAAAGAAACTGAATGAGGCTGCCACAGGAGGAGTGTTTTTGCAGAGCAGCATTCACACTTATTCAGATCAAATCAGGTGATCTGGTGAAAACGCAGGTTCTCACCTCCTTTGAATGATGCTCGTCTGTCTGGCCGTGGTGGTCCAAGCTGCAGCGGCTACCCAAACAAAAACGCTGCCAGCTGTGGGGAAAAAAGTTGAAACCGGCTCAACTTTTGTGGAAATGCAGCCCTACGGCACGCTGCAGCAGCCAATCATATAAAGAGGCTGTCTCCCAGTGACTGACCGCCACCCTGGGATTTGGGGAGGAATCAAGAACACAATTTGATGTCACACATGGGTCCTGTTATGTTTAATAAATGACACTCCCATCACTGGACAACCCTGCGGTGTTTCACTGGCTCACCTGATTTGGTCTGAATGCAGCCTTTGCCTGACTCACTAAGAGTCACTGGTTGGCTCTGAAAAACAAAACTTAACAAAGCATGTTCATACGTCGCACAAAACAGCAGTTTCAGTAAAACCAGGACACATTTTACAGAGAAAATGTCCTCTGGTTTTCCTTCTGATGTCCTACGACTGCTCTGTCTGTCTGCAGCCTTTTATTTAGCCGAGCTGTCACCAACAACGACCCGCTGCTG
>JAQFJA010000022.1:6698147-6708792 GCA_029874485.1 Naso brachycentron
ATCGTGTGTAGCTGCTCTATAGGAGTCCAGAAATCAAATACAAAGGCCCGAAAATGAGTATAATAGCTCTCCTTTAAAATGAGATCACATAACCTTTTCTGAACTGTCTTTCAGAATCCTACGAAATATGTGTGAATTCATACAGCAGGCTTTAATGAACGTGGTGTTGCTTATAGGGGGTCAAAAAATCAGAGTATAGCCTACCCACTACAATAAAATAGACTACACCACTGCAACATACCCGGCCTGGATGCGATACTGATACATTTTTATTTTTATGGCGTATATGTTATGAAGTCATCACCCAAAAACAAAGTTTGGCAGCAGGATCATTTGTGTTCATTTGCTTTTAAACAACCTTCTGTACATTAGCTTTAAACTAGCAGGCTGTGGTGATCAGCACTGTGTGTGTGTTCTGTGACTTCATTGCTTGGAACTATTCATACAGTCCTAATAAAAAGCCATTTTTTAATGTTCTCAGGAAAAGTTTGACACTAAAGTTTTGTTTTGTATTCTTTGTATTTATCCTTTCTGCATGCGTCATTACGTAGAGCTCAGACTGTTCTTGTGGTGGGTAGGATGATACAAAATTATTTATTGAGTAATCTAAAATCAGTACTACAATGCACCCCTCGTCCACCCAACATGAATTTTTTTTATACATTTTGTCATTTTGTCCACACACCCAACACTTTTAGGAAACTGAAAACAGTTGTTATCAAAAAATTGCAGCTATGAGGATATTTGGAAACTCTTCCTTTAATGACAGTATAATGAGAAGTCATAGTTTTACTCTCTTACTATGTTGAGGATAGTTTTAGAATGCTTTATGGAGTTTACTACATACATTACATTCAGTTGAATTTTTATGTTTTCATTTGGACAGATATTTATTTAAACTGAGCTTGTGTGTACAAGGGAGGGAAAAACATTTTAAAAATGCTTGTGTAGGCATAGACCAGAACACACATGAGCTGGCATCAAAGGTATATAATAACATTTTGTGACACGGGTCAGAGCATAGGCATTTTTTTCCAGATACATGCAGTATATTATTCTAGTGGCCAAAAGTTTCTTTAAAATTAACCAGCTGTGCTATCTGCTCACTCTGCATTGAGTGGCGCCTCCACAGCATTTTCTCAGCCTTAAGATCCCTCTGGAAATCAGGTGCACAGGGTAGAATAGGCTTTGACCCTGTAAGGAAACTGTTCAGTGTCTTGCTATTTCCACCTAAAGGGAAGGAAGAGCTGGAGCTGACTCCAATATCTGGAATAGGAGCATGGGGATTCAGTGGAGGGAGGTATCCAGGGCGAGTGTGAGCTATGTGATCAAGAAGCAGGGTCCCTGATCCCCTTCGCTCCAGCCCAGCTGTGCCTTGTCTCTGGACAGAGCTGTCCAAGGATTCTGACAGAGTGGAGGATCTGCTGTTGACCATGTAGCGCCTTTCTGGTTCAGATCCAGGCCCACCAGCATCCTTTGAGCAAATATCTTGGTCACCAAAGTGTGGTAACTGAGAGTCAGAGCTGTAGTGGTCCATACCAATGTTGCGTCGATGGACTATGTTTTCGAGGCTGGAAATGTTAAGTTGTCTGAGACAGTCCGAGGAATCTTCATCCACAGGACAGGATTCAGGGTTAGGAAAGGGGAGACTGTCTTGATGCAAGTCTGGGTGTGAAGCAGAATACAAACTTGCTGTACTGTCATATGACATCTTTCTACCAAAGCCCCTTCTTCCACCTCCTCCCCTATTCTCATTTCCTGACATGTTCTCTAGTGCTTTTAGAAGCCCTGTTGTGTCTTTAATATCAATGCTATAATGGCGTGAAACAGCTGGAGGTTTTCTGTGGAAGGTGAGGTTATTGATTTTAAAGGACAGTTTCTCAGGCATAGTTTGCACTGGCTCTGCAGACAGAGAGGAGGCCTGGCTCTGCTGGAGCAGCAGGAGACTTTTGGACCACTGCTTGGAGTGTAGCCTCTGGAGATTAAGTCGCTTGTTAACACCAGGAACAGGTAGAGGACTAGGATGTTGGATTGGAGAGGCTGGTTGAGATGAGACGTGGCCATGTTCTGACCCTAAAAACTGTGGATCCTTGAGGCCAAGAGGGGGGCTACCTGGTTGGGAAGAAGCACTTGATGAGAAGCCCCTTGGTGGAGTTTGTAGCTGGATCTCATTTGGTGACATGGAACAAGATGTTGGACTGGAATACAGATCCCCTCCAAGTTCAGAAGGTGGAGGGACACTGAGGTACTGCTTTGTCATCTGATGGCCGGATGGCAGTTTGTTGGTGGTGATTATTATAACCTCTTTACCCTTTGCTCTACAGGCATCCAGAAGGACCCTGAGGACATCAGTATTGCCTGAATTAACGGCGTAAATTAATGCTGATAAGCCTGCATGGTCTTCCAGAGTTGGATTAGCTCCACAGCTTAGCAGGAGTGACAGAATTTCAGTTCCAGCTTGTTTGAGGCATGCATGCATCAAAGCTGTTTTCCCCATCTTGTCTTGGATGTTTGGATCAGCCCCATTCTCCAGGAGATATCTATGAGGAGAAAGATCACATTGTTTGCACTAGGAAACAACTGAAGTGGAAGCTAGTAATGTCCAGAAAAAACAACCTTTTAAAAAACAATAGTGTACATGTAATCAAAAAGAACCTACCTAACTATCTTGTGCTTGGATACACTTTGTGAATCTGTATGGCTTGTCTTGCAGGCCACCATAAGTGGTGTCTCGCCATGTTCATTACTCTCGTTTATGTAGGCTCCGCCCTCCAAAAGCAGCCGAATCAGACGCAGGCGACTCAAATAGACAGCCTTTAGCAGGGAATTGCCATCTGTTCGGACCTCTGTAGACTCATCCATTGTAAGGTTTTAGCTGCCTTGACTTTAAGGGTCTTTGATGAATGATGGTCACTAGTTTGCCTGAAATAGGGGGAAACCAAACACACACATATTTTCAGATGTAGCTCAAGTGGGCAGCTGTTTTTGGCTTTAAACAATGGCACAGGGTTAGGACACCTGACGTGGTCACCTCCACAACTGGTGTTTCTGTTACAGCATCATCCTCAACATTAATGGTGGAATCTATAAGGGCTTTACGTTGTGAACTAATAACTTCATGACCTGGAAAGTCTTTTGGACATTCCTCCACCAAACCCTGGTTTCTGTCCCCTCAAAAGGAATTGGTGATAAGAGGGTGATTACAACTACTGGCAATGAGCAAAGTTATTTCCCAAAAGGTCATACCCTTCAGCTAAGTGGCCATGCCAAACTCCAGACTGAGCATATCCAACAAAAATGTTAGTTCATAGACATTTCATGTAAAGAAACAACACTGGATCCACATCCAGCATGTCTGCTTACAGATAGTTTATGGAGTATTTGTAACATTTCAACAACATATCAGTTATTGATAATATTGTTGTAATAATTGTTGTTAACATTTGTATTAACAATTGTATAAAAATTGTATTCTTGAATATTACTAGAACATTTTCAGAATGTTTTCTGAGTTTCTTTCTGAATGTTTTCAGAATGCTGAACAAAGATTAATTAAATGGTTAATTAATTAGGGTAACGGTTATAGTTAGGGTTAGGTTAAACAGTTACATTGTTGATTGCCAACTGATATGTTGTTGAAATGTTTCAAATACTCTATAAACTATCTATAGGCAGACTATCCAGGTAAAGTGTTACAACAGTTGATTCTCAGAACTAAGTTCTCGGAGCTATGAAAAGATTCCTCCGGTCTGACAACACCTAATGACAGATAATATCTGTTAAGGGACAAGCACTACCATTCTGGAAACACAAACGACAAATATCTACTTGGCTTTTGGCAAACTTTGAACTGATCCAACATTATTAGCAGCTCCTGAAAATTATAGACCTCAATAGATATCAACACAAGTTAAAAACAGGCTAAAGGAGAACAAAGTTACCAACCAGAAAGCAGAATTAACTGGCCAAAACACAAACTGTTTTTCATCCAAACCAGAATGTATATTGACTACCCTGCTCTAGCAGCTGCAAGCCAATTATCAAACCACAATTAAACCAAACTAAACCAATAAGTAACCCGCTGAAGAGTTAATGTCCCGGTCAAAGAGTATTTCGTGCTCAACCTACAACATGCCACAGCGACAACATGCCTGACGACTTTTTGTTCACTGGTACCTCACAGCATAAAAGTGCCCCTTTTACAGTTTTCGCTCCTGCCCCATAAACATCATGAGTCTGCCAGCACGATGTCTGATGGAACCTGTCTAGCATTGGGGGACCTCTATCAGCCAGACGGGCCTCCGAGCTTGCCAGCCACTGGCAACTGCATCATTCTGTTTCATCCAAACCTGGTGAGCACACAGCCTCTTCAAAATCAGTCCCAGCCATGATGACTGTAATGGAGTACTTTCGTTATCAACCCTCAGCATTAATTCAACTAGCCACAAGCCAGTTAACCACAAGCCAACGAGCCCATAATGTGCTAGCCATCAGCCTGCTACTCTGCCTGCAAGTTTTGGCCCTGCTAGCCTCCTGCCAGCTCCAGTTCCTCGGTTTGCGGGCACAAACCCAGCCCTTTTTCTGTCACACCTTGACCTGGAGTCATGTTCTGGGATGACTTCCGCTAAGAAGCACTCTCACTGATGTCCAGCCTCACTGCTGCCCAGCTCTTCAGCCTCACCACCGCCCAATGCCACAGCCCAGCGACCCAGAGGCCACACTCTGCAGTGACCCAGAATTTCTACTCCCAGAGCCTCTGTTCCCCAGCACCATAGAGTCTCTGCTCCTCAGCACCACTAACACTCAGCCAAGCTTTCAGGTCTAGCACCAGCCCAAGCAACTCCTTGTTCCTGCTGGTGTGCAGCAAATCCCTGTCCCTGCTGGTGAGCTAAAGCAGCCTCTTGTCTCTGCTGAGCTGAAGCAGCTCCCTGTCACAGCTGACGTGCAGCAACTCTCTGCCCCGGCTGAAGTTCAGCAGTAATCCTCTGTCCCTGCTGGGCTGTCCAATAGTCCCCTGTTCCTGAGCTGCACCTGTCCTGTCCCTGCCTCCCCGAAGTCATGGAGTCCCTGGTCCTTGGATTCCTGGTCAGCTGTTTTTATTTAGCTTCCAAGTTCACTTGATTACAGCTTTCCCATTAAGGCTCATTCTCCTTCTAAATCTCCCGTGGTTCCAACCCCCAAGTCTGCAGCTTCTTCTGAGGCTCCGTCTTCAGAGTCTGCAGCATCCCTTGGGGTTTTGCCTCCAGAGTTGACTGTAGTCCCAGTGGTCCAGCCCCCAAGCCAACTAACATAACCGTCTTGTGTTTAGTGTGTCCCTGAGTTAGTAGCCCTGCCTACTGTCCAGCCTGTTCCTGAGCTGCAGCAGTCTGGCCTACATCAGCTCCTTGTTCCCCATCTGTGGCCCGGCTGACACCTGTGCCCTTGCTTCACTGGCTTCACTGGTTCATCCAACTAGTTTATGGGCCATCAGTCTGCTGCTCAGCTGCCTTGTCACTGGACTGCACTCCGGCTGTCCTACCACCAACCTCCAGCCCTTCACTCCTGTCACCAGCCTCCAGTCCTGCAGTCCCCAGCCATCTGCACCGATCTTCAGCAATTGGTCTCTGGCCCTGTACTTCTGCTGCTAGACTCCAGTCCTAAGCTTCCATCATGTCAAAGTCAGTCTTCACGCTGGCCTCCAGAGGCCCTCCATCATCGCAGCCAGCCTCCAACTTGGCCTTCGGTGTCAACCTACAGCTCTACATTCACTGAGATCCTGCCATCACATAAATAAGCGGAAAGGAGGCGTCAGCAATACCCCTGTCAAGTGCAAACTGAATTGCATGAACAAAACAACTCTGATGACTTTCAAATTAACTGAGCTTGGGCTTTTTCGGGTAACTGTTATTTCTGAATAAATGTCTTCTAAACACATCATTTAAAATCCAAATCTGACGGGCAGTTTTTTTAAAAATCAAAGCAAAATATGTAAGTTCTTTGTTATGTAATAACTTGGATTACAATGACTGATGTAGGGCTCTAGTTTTTGTCTTCCTAATGAAAGCCAAAATGTTGATTTGGTACCAAATTTCTAGCCCTTGTGCAGCAGACCTTCCACCTACTTTTACCGGACTGAGCAGAGTGAGCGATATGCCTCCTCTTAATCAAACAGCAAGGAGCTCTCTACCAGCGGGAGCAGGCAGGGGCTGCAGTGTGAGCTGCCCGGCTTGCAGAGTTGACGACCTGCTCAGGCGCAGTCTAAACTCCGTGGGCACAGGTGAGATCCTGTAAAGAAAGACATGACACATTTTTCACAAGGTTCTCAAATAAAGTCGGTCCAGTTTTCTATTTCCATACAAAAGTCCAAAATTGTATTTATGGGCTGGTCTTTCTATCATCCAAGTTTGTAAAGCTGTGCCCAATGGCTTATTTTAACTGATCTGGTGTGTGTGTGTATGTGTGTGTCAGCAGGATGTAAGCATATACACAGTTAAGGAAAAATTATGAAAAGAAGAAAATCTGTAATGTACTTTTCCTTGTATGCACTATGACATCTACCCGTGCTTTGCATAATGATTTGATTGTTATCTAGCCAAGAAACCAACTTAAAATACCAAACAGATCATGTGCAACCCTTGACATCAGTGAGATCCTAAGCCCGGATACAGCACAAAACTATGAGTCTAATGCTCAGACAACACAATATTATCCAAATCATGCCCACTGATGAAAATGATTGTACTGTATAGGGTGTCATTATGAAAGATAACCAACTCAGCTCTGGGACACCTCATGATGTTCGAACAATAAGACTAGCTGTCAGAATTTGTTTGCCCTCTCTCAGTAGATATTAAAGCTAGACTTTACGTTCTTGGAGATTTGAAAGTTGCATCTCCTCCTAACTCCTTCCCCTCCCCTCTGTTCTCTGTCCAACGTCATGCAGCCTCCCCTCTGAGCTCCGTTTTGCCCTCCCCTCGGAGCCTCCTACCGACACACCTCCTCCCGTAGAAGAACGAGCAAACAGCGCGTGAGTTTTTTAGAGGGGAGTGACACCAACGGAGAGCATCATCAAACAAAATTCAGCGATGTCGGAGTCACAGGTATGACAACCTGTAAACTTATTACAATGCATGTTGAAACAAACATGACTCTTATTACTCACTACAATGTCCACACCTGCCAAGCTAACGTTAGCATATTAGCACGTTACTGAGGTAACGCTACGAGTGCCATGTCACTCTATGACACTATGTATCTAATGCTAACTATAAACAGCTAGCTCTGCTACTGGGATATCAAGGGAAAAGCTAACAATATCAATTATGTCTATCACTACTGCACTGATTAAAGTCGTGGATAAGCGTTGGCTTTGTGAATTACTCGTTATATGTAAATCGTTATTTTGCTTTTTAGAGTTCCCATGAGAGCATGTCAGGGTCTCCGGTGCCAAACACATCCACGGGCCACAGTCGAGCTCGAGGCTGAAGACGAGGAGCGACACGGCTGCACCAAGCAGGGATTGAGGAGGAAGAGGCAGATGACGGGGATCCGGCCGCAGTTTATTACCGGAGTTGAACTGGAGGACCTCCAGCGGATAGAGGCTGTCCAAGCAGAGCGGATTGCTTGTGAGGATGTATGTATATTATGACTTTTAGTTTTATATTGTTCTGATGTAAACAACAACAAACACACACACACGAACACTTACACATGTAAGTGTATATTTTTTTTTAACAAAAGGTGTTTTTTTTAGTGCATTCAATATGTGCTTGATCCATTGTACCTTATCTCTGCATGAGAAAAATAAAGGATGTATATTCTAACAAAGGAGCAGATGACAGACATAAAGCAACACAATGCAAATGTAATGTAAAAGAACAACATAAAAATAAAAACAAAATTCTAGCATCAAACCCTGAGCCGCACCCTTGTCCTGTGTGTGTATGTCCTATGCAGGTTCTAAGAAACTGTAAGACTTTACATTTACCCACCTGTGTGCAATAACGTAATTTATTCGTGTAAGGCTTTTAAAAATGCTGAGCAGCTAGTTGCAACTTTTTTTTGGCCTATTCATTTGTCTTTTTGTAACTCATTAAAAACGAGTGCAATACTATTTTTTTTAATGTAGCAGGTAGCCTTAAAAAAATGCTTGAATTTGGACTTATCATTCTTGTTACTGCGCATTGTATATGTTTACCTCATTGTCTCTAATTTCCGTTTCTTAAATTGTTAATAAACAGTGCTATATTTTGTTTATTTCCTGTGTGTATTATTTTTTCAACTGGCAATAAAAATTCAAATTTATACAGACTTGTTTGCTGGATATGAATATAAATAAGACATTATGATAAATCATTTGTCATTATATGTATCAGGAAAGAAGACAAACAATTTGTTTCCCAAAATTGTTTTTTATTTTAATGAAAAAAATACATAAATGAATATGAACAACAATAATGTTATCGGAAAGTCCTCTGGTGTTGTCTGACATGTCGGGCTGTTTCTGTCCTCATTTAGAGCAGTGATGACTGCCGACGGTGGGAGTGATTGTTCTACAGGAAAAAAAAATCACAATTAGACAACTGAAAGTAACAGTACAACTTCAAATTTGATCAAATATTGTCATCCAACTCACCGAGCCCTCTGCTAACTTGCATTTGCAGTAGCTGCTCAGTTCATGGGGCAGGGACACCAGACACAAGTCCACACTAATGAGGATCTGTCTGCTGAGAGCCATTTTTCAAGGATGGCACTGCACTATTCTTGAACCACTGTTGTAGCAACAAAAAAACAAAGCAAAGTACATCTATAAGCATTTCTCGATGTCAGTTGGCTTACTATGTGTCGGTCCAACTTTTTGTCTGTTTCAGCTTTTTCACGGGCAGACTTTCTTTTTCTTTCTTGCTTTGTCGGTGGGGTGAGCAGAGGTGGCAGAGGTGGATTTCCTTGGTTTTTATCCTCCATTCTTCATCCAGTCAATCCAAAATTAAGCCAGGGGACATGCCCACTCGGACCAAATGATAGTGATTGGTTGGATTCTTTGCAGGTCAGCAGCCGCTATAGAGAGTGGATTTTTTTCGTTCCTTTTGGTGTCAGTAACATGTAAATTGTACTTTTAGGCCTTAAACACCATCAAAATGAAGATAATGATTTTGATTAATGTCACAAATTGTAGACTCCAGCTTTAAAGCTTACAGTATTTATAACATCATGTTGTTAGGGACACAGTAATCGTAATTGGCTGTATCAGCTGTGATCTCACTTGGTGGAAACTAAAACACAGTTTAATACGTTACGGTTTAGTACACAACTTTGATCCTAGATATCCGCACAGTGTTGGTTTTGTTGAAGTGAATGGATGCTAATGTAAGCTAGCTAATCTTTGTACCCACTTGTGAAAACCAAAATTCTTTCTTCATTCATCAAACATTATCACCTGCAATCATGTTCTCTTGACTTTTTCATCGCTAGGAAAACAGCAAAATGAAACTCTGACCGTTATTTTTTCACTCAGATCTGTTTAAACTACATGGGACACAGCACAGCAGCATATTGAAAAGACAGGGCCTGGACCCTGAGACGTTTTTTTGAAAGGGCGTTACGTCAGACTTAAAGACCAGATATGAGCAACTTCTCACTGTAATGTAAAGTTTACTTGCTTAAATCTTGCAACTGAATGTTCAACAGACCACAAGGGTTTGAAGGACAGACTATTCCAGAGGAACATCTTTTTTAAAAAGACAAAGTTGTACAAGATTTACCTTCGACAAACTTCACCAGCATGAACAGAAGCTCAGAGAGAGTGCCTTCAAAAGTTCCAGTTTTGTTTTTAAAATTGCAGTTATGATATTTCAGTCTACTGACAGTCAAATTCTTTCATATATTAAATCATCAAATGAATGCACGTGTTCTTTGTAAATTTATGATGATTAAAGCATTTCATTTGGTTTTTTTAGTTCTTCATTCAGAAACTTTGTACAGAAAACATTATTATGCAAATTACAATATCAGCCCCATGTTGTATTTTAGCACACTAATATATACTCCCTCAGTTCTGTTGATATCTTGGAACATGAAATGTCTTTCAGTATTTTAACAGATTGGAATTGTCCTGCCAGAGAAGAGGTAATTCTTGGCTGCTTGTGAGACTCAGAGAGTGGCCTTGTTGACGATGACTGGCTGTGATAAAATGACGGGAGAAGAGGTGAGCTGAGAGAGTTGGCTGACAACCGGGGAATGTGTTTCCATCCATCACACTGATGAACAGGTCGAAACAAAACAACGCAGCATTCCAGAGGAGAGGACGAGAGGGGAGGGGAGGAAGTGACGGGACAAGAGGAAAGGAAAAGAGAAGGGAGGAGTGAGGAGGATTCTGACAGAGGAGAGGAGAAGATTTTAAAAATAAGTGGAAAGGGAAAAAAAGGGGGTGAGAGGAATCAAAACAACATGGGCATGAGAAGAGAGAAAAGGAGAAAAGGAAAAAAACAGGGAAAGAGGAGGAGAGAAGAAATGAGAGTACAAAAGAGGGGAAGAGAGGCATGTAGACAAGGAGAGAGAAGACAGGAATACGGGGGACATGAAGAGTGATTCATAATAAAGGAGAGGAGAGATGATGAAACGGCATGCAAAAAGGAAATAAGGAACAGTAAAGAATATGGGAAATCAG
>JAQFJA010000022.1:6724445-6734656 GCA_029874485.1 Naso brachycentron
CTTACCACTAGATCTGTAAGTAACTCCGAACACATTCATAAATACATATATGCACAAACTTTATAAAGCACCAGCCGTTTGGATCATTAAGTGAACTGGTGTTTCTCGAGCGTTACTTGGGAGCATCGAATAAAGATAAACATATGGCCTGCCCTGTACATGTTGAATGATAAATTGATTGGAATGACATTTTCTCTGCTGCCTCACTGATTAGCTATTCTGTCTGTGTTGGTTCTGGTTGAAGGCCAGGCCTGACCCCTCAAAGAAGCACAGATGGGGACTTGAATGTCATCCTGCCAAAAAAGCAGCTAACAGAGGTTAAAACCTTCTGCTCCTTGCACATACATGGCAGTCCTCCTAACTGAATTGTTGCTGCATCATACAAAGTAACAAAACAAAAGCACTCCAGTGATTTAGCATTGCACATTCAAAAAAGAAAATATAGCTGCAAGCAGCATGAGGGGGCGAAGTGGTCAAAAAGCAATATAGATATAGCCTAATGATCCTCGACCACTCAAAGTTTCGTACAGAGTTATAGATGCTACCGTAGACTTCCATTGCAGAATAAGAGCACCATTTTGAGCATTGTTTGAAATTTTGCCACATACAGCAACAACTGTGTTTTGCAACATGTAAGGTTGTCACCTTCAATTTCACCACTAGATGGCACCAAAAACTAACACTGCTGTGTCAAGTCAATTTTATTTATATAGCGCCAAATCACAACAAAGTTGTCTCAAAACATTTTACAATATAGAGTAGGTCTAGACCGCACTCAATCTAGAAAACACTCTGTAATGGAAAAACAAACTTATTAGAATCCAGGTCCAGTTCCAATCCAGGTCCACTCGTCTAATATCAAGAAGGTCCTTGGTTTGGTACCTGGTTGGGGTATGACCTTTCTATGAGGAGTTTGCTTGTTCTCCCCATATCTGCGTGGATCCCTACAGGTGCTCCAGCTTCCTCCCACAGTCCAAACACATGCAGGTTAAGTGGTGACACTAAAGTGCCCATAGGTGTGAATGTGAGCATGAATGGTAGGTTGTCTCTATATGTCAGCCCTGCAATGATCTGGTGACTTGTCCAAGGTGTACACAGCCCTCACCCAAGGTCAGATGAGATTGGCTCCAGCCCCCCTGTAACCCTGTGAAAGGATAAGCGGTTACGAAAACAAATGAATGAATGAATAGAACCCAACAATTGAAAGCAATTCCCTTATGCGCAAACACAACAGTGGCAAAGAAAGTCCCTCGCAGAAACCTCGGCAGATCCGGACTCAGGGTGGGTGGTGATCTGACCGCACAGGTTGGGTTGCAGAAAATGTAATGGGGGTGTTTAAAGTTCCTTATGGGAAACTTGTTTGGAATGAGTAGATGTACATGTGTACAAAGTTTCATGACTTTAGGTCAAACAGGGCATGAGATACGCCTGTTCAAATTTGCGTTTTCAACTGCTTGCCCCCAATGTAAGATTTGCATCATGGCCTCGTTGCATGACCCTCTACCATTCTACCAAAACATGGCCATGTTTTTCTGAAAAACCACACCCTCTGCAATTTTTATTGACTAATTTTTTGTTTGTTTGTTTGTTTTTAAACTTTTCAAACTTTTACAGAGATGGAATGTAGATATTAGTCTCTGGATTGCGTGTGGAGTTTTGTGCAGATTGGTGAATTTCCCTACAAGAAGTACGAATTTAAGTGTCTTGCACAAAATTTAAAATGGCACAAAATCTAGGTTAAAGGATTCTTTATTATCCTTGAGGGGCAATTTACTCTACAGTACGTCTAGTGAGCTGAAGTTACGGGTCCTTGAGACAAATTTGTTCCTCGTGATTAATGGCATACGTGAGCAAACTTTCATGACTCTAGGTCAAACGGGGCATGTTTGACAAGGCAAAGCTTCAATTTTCACCTGTTTGCTATTACACCCCCCCTTTGGCCAATCAATGTCAAATTAGTGCCACACTTAAATGGCAGAATAAATTATGATAAAAATAACTACGAAGAAAAGATAGACACAAGATGGGGGCTTTACAGCTTCACTGCTTGGTCCGCAAATAGTCCAAATTTGTTCAGCAAAGGCAGATATAGCAGCTAAGCTGCGGGAACTCTGTTGCTTTTGTTCTCATTCTTCTTCTTCTTCTTTTTCTTCTTTTTCTCCGCTAAAAGTGTTTGGGCAGCAAAAACATACGGCGTAGAAACAGAAAACTTCACAGGCTGGTTGCAAACTGTACTCACTACTCAGGCAACAAAAACCAAAAAAAACAAACCAATGTGACGAGATGGTGGCACTATATTAGCACTTTTACATTTTGGGAAATAACTCCTTAACCGTAAGTGTCAGCAACAAAATTCTTTTTTCCTTGATACCGGGGATCCAGAGGAATCTGTCACTATAAGCCACATCCCTTTGCACATGGTAAAATTTCCACCCTTTTTAAATTTTAGCCAAATCTGTTTTTTTGCAAATCATCCTAAAGATTTTGATAAAATTCCACAAAACCACGTGGGGAATAATCTTTACACTGATACAAATTAAAATCAAAAAGGATAATTGGATTGAAGCAAGTGTGAGAGATTTAGCAGCTGATGAACTTTTGCTAAAATGTACGTTAACACCAAATTGGCCATAAAAAAATTCCTTTTTCATTAAATCAACACAAAACTTTAGTCAAATGTTAAGAAGTGGTTTTGAACATGTCTGATAAAATAAATTGCATTTCACCTATAGGGGGCGCCAAAAAGCGAAAAGTTTATGTCTTGTAAACGGACACATCAGTTCAAACGAAAGTGGATTTATGCAATCTTCAGTCATCACTCAGTCTATGCATAAAATTTTGTAATTATTGATTGAAGTGGGTGTGGCTTATTACAAAAAATCCACATTTCCACATGTCACACTCCAAACTTCAGGAAATCATAAAAAAAATCATCCGTATGTCCTACAGAGCTCAGATTTTCTCAGCATGTCCTCTGGATTAGGACAAAACTTAACCGCCCTGCAACCTGTGGTCTACTGAAAGGTCTGTTGCTCTATATTTTTCAAAATATGCATAATCAATTAACATCTCAATCTCCATAAATCTTCATTCAAAAGCTACCAAACTTGACAGGAACATTCTTTACATGCTACATGTCATCTGTCCATGTCCATTGCGTAGAGATGTCAAAAGATGAGAAATGAAATACTGCTGTATGCACAACATTTTTTATTTTGCTAAATCTACAATCAAACTTCACCAAAATGGTGAACCATATACTGAATATCATCAAAATGTTGTGTGATTTTTTTCAGAATTTTATCTCAAAATGTTAAATTGTTGTGAATTGTTCAAGTTTTGACTGCAGCAGTCAAACCAAAAAACAGCAGTAGACCGCTCAGCTGCAATCATAGCTGCCACCCGTGGAGTGTGACTGACAGAGAGGGCAGACACATGAGAGTGGTATGACTTAAAAGTCAGTGTTTAAACAAAATCTGGATTACAAGATAAGTTAAAAATTTATCTGAAATCTCATCAACATTTTGATTGTTGTCAACATTTTAAGTGCAAGTGAACAAACAGCCATAGGACATCTCCTAGTCTGAAGTTTTAACAAGATGCAGATTAAACCTCTCACTTTCAAGGTATCAAAATGCTGACATCTCAGTTTTGAAAGGTCTAAGGCTTGGAGGTGCTTTTGCCACTGTCTCAAATAATTCAACTGACAAAGTCTGAGTCCTGATGGAACCTGCAGTGGTGACCTACTAAGGCTGGGATCTGCTGATGTCACTATGCCTCACATTCTCTAGTGCTTCATCTTGCAAATACTTCAAGCATCAATGAAGGTCCTTAAGGCCTAGATACTGCTTCGACCCCGATGACTGCCGCTTGCAGCTACATTTATATTTATAATCATTTTTTTAATATGAGCAAGAATAGCCTTTATCAATCTGTTTCATAGAAACAAAAAGAAATATCTTATTGGTGCTTTTCACTGTTTATGTATGAGAGCTGTTTGGCATAAGATGAAGAGGGACTGTTTGAACCTTAATTCTTTTTTGATGGAATTATTTCAAATTGAAGCCAAACCTTGCTGCCGGGGAAACAGATGTCAGTATGAGGTTGATGTTAATCTATATTTCTATTATTGTTGGAACACTTGGTGTCGAGTACTTCTGATGTGTCTTATGTTTATGTTTCAGATGAGGAGCTGATTCTTTCCCAGCGGATATTGGATACTGACCCATGCGTATTAAAGAGCATTCAGAAGAGGAAATGGCGGGAGGGGGTTTGACATGCAGCCTCAGCAGCTCTTTGAAGTGACTCTCGTCCAGGATAACATGGTATGAGCCGCCCGTCTCCCTGGTTAACACCGTACACACACGCACCTCAGCTGATAGGCCGATTACTGACACCCGCACCTTCAGAGACTTTAGGGTCTGACAGAGAGAGTTTCATTTACATTAAGTTCAAATTAAATGGCAGATATACTCGAAACCTGGCACTTAAATTTGTCGACACTGACGACTGTGCGGCTCTAGGTAAGAGATTAAAGTGACTTCACCTTGATCAGTTCATAGATGTTGGCCGGGTCGCATGTGGTGAGGCTGCTGAGGATGATCAAGATCTCCCGGCTCGTGTGTCCAGGCATGTGCCTGTGTTCAAAGACAGGCAACAGCTGGGTGACATCCAGTAAAATTACAGCAATCAGTATAAAACAGACGCACTGCAGAGCCTACCTGAGGGTCTGTATGGCCAGGTTGAGAGAGTTGTACAGTGATGGCTCTCCTACACACACAGTGTCAGCTGCTTTCTTCAGAGCAGCGATGTGCTTCTTTGGATTTCCTGGAGATGAAACAAAACAAAACAGGACACTGAAGCTGCACAGGGCATCTTCACAGACAGGAGGTAGTAGCCACCAGTAAATGGAGCAAAAAATGGCAAAACATCTCTGGACAGCATGAAGCTTGCTGCTGTTCAAGGACATTGAGACCAATGTTGGATGTCTGCGTCATTAACGGGAATGTGACAGTGTTCTGTGTTGCAGTAACTGCTGGTTTGAATGAGAAATCCTTACATTCAAAGCAAAACACACCAAGTTTAAAGAAAAAGCACTCCCTTAACAATTACCATGTGTTTAGACTGTAAATGCACAGCACTCACACAGTCACACACTGGCGTAACTGTCTTTACAACTACATCTGCACATGTTTAAATGTGAGCATCACAGGAGTAGTTAAATTATCTGCAATGTGTGCAGTTTTACCTTGATATGTTCTAATATTCCTGATCTATTTTTTCATCAGCACTGTTGCATGTGATTGACACTTTTGTAATTTTACACCGACACTTATGGCGAGGTATGCCATTTTCATATGTTAGCCAATTTTAAACCAATGTGCTTCACATATAAAGATAAGGGCCACACATCAACAGATAAACAGCAATAAAGGGAAAATATGCCATCAACAACAATAAAATCAAAGACAAAGGCGTACGAACAACAAGAAAATACAGAATAAAAGTTAACTACTAAAATGACAAAATGATGAAAAACCCCCAAAATAAATTGTAAGTTGTAGTAAAATCAGTAAGTGTAACATAGAAAACAGCTTTGGTTCCGAAATCTAAAACAATAGTTTAAGTGCCTTTTCATTGGGTGGATAAATAAATGCTCCAGGTCGGGGTTACACTCGTAAGACACACCCAAGATGTGAACCAGCACAGATTAACGTAAGAGTCACTCTGCTGGCACTTCCTGTTCAAAACCCCTCACTTGAGGTGCCAGCAGTGTGTGTATGTGTGAGACACTGAGGACTGATGACTGAAATTAGCAGTTCAGGTGATCCTCACCTGCGAGGTCAGTCAGCTTCTCAGCTCGTTTGTTCTTCGTGGTAATGATGCCCACCTGCAGACATACAGCACATGGCGTCACGTCAACCACTGCACCACATCGTAAGATGCAGCCACAGCTGTGTTTAAACCTAAAACTTCCCTCTCACAATAAAGTTTACAGTAACAGTCCCGCTTTATTTCCCAGGTTCAAATAGTTGGCCAGACAGGGTCAGTAACACAACAAAACTACTTACAACATACAGCATAGTCGGTCTGTTACCTTCTGCAGATGGAGATCAGCGGTGTCACTTTTAGGAGAAGGGGGGAGAAATCTCTGCACAGGAAGTCAGCATTGTATTGTCTCAGACGAGGCCAGCAGAAAAACTGGTTTTCACCACTTAAAGAAGTGCTTACCTAAAAGAAATCTATATCTGTTCAATTATACGCTAAATGTGGGATTTTTTTCACCACCAGCTTCGTGAGTGGGTGCAGTAATATACAGATAAATTATAGCTGAAAAAATGTAGTGCCAAAATAACTGACTGTCTGGTGACAAACTTAAGTGGTGAAAAAATCCTAAATGTAGTGAACAATTGAACACATATTGTTGTTGTTGTTTTTTTTTTTAGGTAAGCATATGCTGTATATGTGACTAAAGAGTGTTTTTCTGCTGACCCGTCTGCAACAGTACAGTGCTGACTTCAGCTGCAGAGATTTCTCCCCCCTTCTCCTAAAAGTGACACCGCTGATCACCATCTGCAGAAGGTCGTGGACTGACTGTGCATACGTACCTCATACAACCACACTTCAAACATACTCAACTGTCTCTGTAAACAGTGGCTGCAGAGGAAGGCTGAAGCTGTCAAACTTCTCGCTCAAGGACTGTCGTGGGTAGGGCTGCAACTAATGATTATTTTCATAATCAATTAATCTGCCAATTACTTTCCCAATTAACTGATTAATTATTTATTCCGTGTTACATCAAAAAAGTGTGGAAAATGCTCATCTCAACTTCCAAGAGCCCAATGTGACATCTTCAAAATGCTTCTTTTATCCGAAATACAGCGCAGAAAAACAAAGACTTCTCATTTATACTAAAGTAAAATGTCTGTGTTTGACATATGGTACACAGATGACAGTGTATATTTAATCAGAATTCATCAACACATATCCTCACAGGCATGTATTCAAGCTTCACTATGCTTGCCTTGTCTTGTTTTTCTCCCATTTGGTCCTGCTGTGTTTAAACAAGAACTGGAGGGACTTAAATGTAGAACATTGATGCAGTTCAGTGTAAAACCTCAACAGAATTACTAATTGTGTAAACATACCTGACTGATGGGGTTTTGGTCAAAATATTCAACGACAAACGTTTCTATCAGCTGCAGAGGAAAAGAGAAAGGAGAGGGTGCTTTACAGCTGATCACACCTTCATGCTGCTGGTGCACAGTGTGATGGCTTGTCTACAGGTTTACCTTTGCAGTACAGGTGAGGCGGTTTGGTTTCAGGTCCTGATCTTCCATACTCCTTGAACAGTCAATCACCACATAGAGGTGACGCATCTAGAGCAAAGCACATCCCATAATATCTTGTTGTTGATGGAAACAAACTAAACTGGAGACAATTTTATTTCTGATACCAACATACACACTTTCCACACCAAAATCATATCTATGCATTTTGTGTTGGAACATCAATTAAAAACAGAAAAATATAAAAATAGTTGTGTGTCTGGTGATCTATTAAATCATGACACCAGACACAATCTATTAAAACATTTAAAGAATTTGAATAAAAGTTTCATTGGGTATTTTGGCCATTTTAAGGTTTCAAAAGTAACGCAATGCAGCAATGTCCACCATGAGAGACCAGAGATATACTGGGGTTACGAGTGAAGCATAAAATTCTCTTAGATGGAGGCAGAAGTCACTCACCATTCCAAGCCTCACTTGTCCATGGCTCTCAATGACCCTGCGAGGTAAGAAGGGTGATAGTTATGTTTCTGTCAACAGAAATAGATGATTTCTTCTCAGAGGAGACACAATAAACATGCAGCAGTGATGGAAAAACATTTCACAGACAATTTAGCAGAACAAAGAAGCATAAAAAAAAAAAAAAGCTTGTTTATATCCGTACTGAATTTAAACTTCTTTATTTCCGTAATGAACTTAAATGAGCAATATTATAGATATTTTCTGTTTGAGTTACAACTCTAACAAAGGAGAGCAGGTCTCATTTACATGCAAGAGAAGAAGAGGATTCCTAGTAACAACTATTAGGGAAGTAATGACACATCAATGCCTGGTTGATATTCCTACGATCAAACTACAGAGATGATGAACAGCAAATCGTCCTTCTAGTGTGACTCGTGTCGATCTAAAATTATTTTTCAAGGCAAAAATCTGGATGTATTTTTTGCAGTTTTGTATTTTTATTATTTGTAGTTATGTGTTTTCAGTCATAATGGTAAATAGTTGTAAAGGTAACTCCAGGTCATTCTCTGACACTCTGCTCATGTGTATCGTGTCAGCAGCGTGTCTTCAGGTGATGGTGGATCGTGGCAGGAAGCAGCAGAACGAGAGATTTTCAGTTGGCGTGTGCGCTCCACACAGACTGAATCGAGGTCTTGAACTGAATGTTTGTGTAGTTCAGTGTATTGAGCTTTTCCACTGTTTCACCTCCTCTACCACTGCACAGAAACAGGATTTTTCTTTTTCTCTGTTTTTGGCACACACACACACACACAAAAAAAGTTACCATATCGATTTCTGGTGACTGAATTGTATCATAACGTCTCGCTCTAAATGGGCTCATGTCATTCTTGTATCACCAACCATGTATGGTGATACACATTGTATTGTTGTTAAAATGTATCGTTAAAATATTTAGTCATCTTTCATTCACACACACACCTTTTCCTTTTGGACTGGAACAGGATCTCTTCCACTGTGGCTTTGAGTGAGCCAGACTCGTCCTCTTTCAGCACCTCCCTGTAGGTCACACACAGCAAATTTCATATCAAAAATGGACAACAAACCTCAAATTCAAAGTGACCTTGTTAAAAGTCTCACCATGTCCTCTCATAGCCGCCTTCCCAGCGCTTGGCTCTCTCCGGCTCATCATCCATTCTGTCTGCTGTTTTGAATGGGCCAGCAATTCAACTAATGCCAAAAGAGTGAGACACAACAGCTTTACATCATTACAGTCAGACTTTATTCATGCCCGCTTGAATCATGAGCCACTCGTCACAAAACATCAAGGTTTGAGAATTGTTCATGCGCAGAATGAGTTAATGTATCAGAAAACATTTTGATTGTGTGTGTGTTTAAAAAAACGTTTGGAGTGACGCAGTAGCGATATCAGAACAGATAAGACATTGAAGAATAACGTTATCAAAGTTAGCTAAAGATGATTGCCTGAACCGAATTATTTGCTGAGGTGTCTGGTTTACCGAAAGCATTGTGGAACGTTGGGCTACGTTATATTTCATAGGACATGAGACAAACGTTAGCTTACTCGACGTCATTAACTTTCAAGACTGCTAGCCAGCTAATGTTAACGTTAACAAATCTGTTACCGAGCGTTACCGGGGTCTGTGACTGAACGTGACGTTACTGCTGTGAGACAAATTATGATGCATTTCGTAAAACGTTAGCTGTTCTGTTGTTAATGTGTGTTACACAACTGTCTATACGCTAACGTCAGTTTAAAAACTGCCTGTTATTGTACCTGCAATAACGGTGTACTGCAGCACAAGCTGGTGCAACGGAGTTTTGATGTCCGGAAAGAAACATGCTCTGCAGCGTAAAGAAACCGTTCCGCTCTTATTCTTCTTTTTAGACTTTTTTTTAACAACGTTTTGGTGCATTACCGCCACCAACTGGTCTGGAGTGTAGATCGGGAATTGTTATTGTACACTCTTTTTAACCAGGCTAAACAACGTAATTAAAAACAAACAATAACGCAGACAAACACAAGAAGGATAGAATGTACCCGTTCCATTATTATTTGGATTAAATTTCCGACATGTAACCTAGAAAGAAAAAAAAGGTCATACAGAAAATATTACTATTACACAAAATAGAAAGCAAAACGCAATACAGGATTGCCAAACCCTTTATGATTCGGTTCACACATCCGATAATGAAGAAGTACACACCTATTTAATGCCACTCCTTCTCCAAAAGTGACTGATAGTTAATTATCCAGTTTCCTTATAGATATAAACCTCAACTATAATTATTTTCCTAAACTTAACCAAATATATCGTTTTAATTACCAGTTATCTATATAAACTCGTTACTGACATATTTAACAATCTAAATTCATAATTAATATATTTAACTTTATAAAAAAATATACATCTAAGTTTTGGTTTTTATACAAAATACAAT
>JAQFJA010000022.1:6797138-6809754 GCA_029874485.1 Naso brachycentron
CTGTTCTGTAATCTTCAATAGAGGACATTTGTGTATGTGTGCGTGTGTGTGTGTGTCTGTCCGTCTGTCTGTCTGTCTCACCCCTGCTTTGTCTGTGAGTCAAACACACACAGACAAAGCAGAGGAGAGAGATGTAGACAGTAATTTAACCTGGTCAGTGTGTTTTTTGTTTTAATCCCGTCCTCACGCTGTTATTGGCTGGAGGCTAAAGACCACCGCCCAAATCCTGACTCCCAGAAATGTCCCGAACACGGCATAATAACAAGGAAATACAAAAACACAGGCAGAGGGCAGCATCCCTGCAGATGTAGACGCCAACGCACTTCTAGTGGCTCCTCAGTGCTGATTGAGAGGAATTTCATATGTTGGAGTTCAGACATTGTTTTGTAGGAAAGTCCATGTATGTCTTTCATGTATTACAATTCCAAATATTTTATAAATTAATTGAATGTTATGTATGCAAAATATTAAACATTAATTAGTAAAGATCACTCCCAAATACATGTATTTGAGTAAAATTTGGTCATTTCCCTCAAATGAAATGTAATGCAAGTAAAAAGTAACGTAAAAATGTGTGTGCATAAATAGATTGCATGCATCTGAAAAAAGCACTTGATTAGTTTACTTGATTGCATACAGCAGGATACATTGCTGTATGAAAGAGGGCAGCATGATGGTACAGTGGTTCACGCTGTTGCCTTACAGCGAGAAGGTTCTGGGTTTAGACCCAGCGATGAACTGGCGACTCATCCAGGTTGTACCCTGCCCTCGCCCAATGTCAGCTGGGACTGACTCCAGCCCCCCTGTGACCCTAGAGCGAGTGTGTATGGATGTAGTCCTTCCTATACTCAGTGTCATTATGTTCAGATAAAGTTAAGTTAAAGTCAGATAAATGCATCCATAATGTGTCTGAATAAAAAATACCAATCTGACTTTGCCTGTTTTCATCATTTTAATCAGGGCTTGTTTTTTGTTTTGTTTTTAGTAAAGTAAAATTGACTAGAAAATTCCAGAGTTCAGCCATAACTCCTGCATACCATCCTCACTATGGGCCAAAAGGTCAGAGGTTTCTGTGGCAAAGGAGGGAGAGCTCTGTTCAAACAACCCTGGAATTCCAGGTTGGGAGGAGAAGGAATGCTGTGGAACAGAGAGGAGCAGGAGCAGGTCAAAAACCTCACATATGGTCAATGTTTTGTTACATGATATGCTTTCTAGTATCTCCCGATGTGATACATGGGGACTGATTAGATTTGTAGACTTAGACTTGGATACACTATGGATTCCAATTTGGGAAATGCATTGATCATTATGATTGCACCTCTTAATCATATTAATTCTACAAGCACTGCAATAGTGTTTGAATTTGTGAAGTTTCTCCAGAGAGTGCTGTGCCAGCTGGAGCTGCAGGAGAGGAGCTGCAGGCCCCGACTTAACCAGCCGAACCATTTGAGGCTCAAATGGACTCGATTCAGAAGCTCTTCTTGGACCCAATACGAGAGTATTCCTCAAAAAGTCAGGCCGCTGGAGGGCTCGTTGATGCAGGTTCAGAGTATGAAAAGGCTTCAGCAGAGGAGATAGCAAAGCTTTAGAGACTCCGTGGTGGAGAGGACCTCCCAAACACAGTTTACTGCTATTTTTGTTTGCTTTTAGACCATGGGAAAAAAATACACTTATGAAGAATATGAGTCATATTTCCAAAGACAATGCACTTTATGTTTTTTGAGTGTCATTTCAACAGAGATATTGCTACACTGTCATCCTAAATAGATTCTGAAGTATGAATGAACAAACTGTACTCACCAAAACCCGAAGCTTTAAATTGACCCCCTTCATTTATAAAACTGAACTTGAAAACTGTCCTTTCCAAACCCTGAACCTGACTGCATATAAAACAGGTAAATCAAATGTAGAGAATTTACTGTGAGCTAAATTTGTGCAGGGCATTCGTGCAGTTACTCTGGGTGTTGCAGTTGTGCAGCGATTAAGTAAAGGACTGTTGTGCACTTACTTTGGAAAGGACATCTGTGTAATAATTGTGTTCAGGGCATTGTGCAATACTCTTGGGGTGTGTATCAGTGTATTGTAGTTTGACTGTATGTGTGCATCTGTGTCACCTGTGTTCCCTCCAGTGTACAAGACAAATTTCTCCTATGGAAGACAATAAAAGCAAATCTATTCTACAACTGAATGATTGAAATATATTTATTTTGGAAGTAGGAGCATGAATGAATCCAGAGGGAAAATCTTGTTGTTCTTATGATGCCATATCCACTGCTCTCAACTCAGTCTTCACACGCCTGGAGAATAAGAACAGCTTCATCACAAAGCTTTTTGTCGATTTCAGTCCAGTGTTCAACTGTATCTCTGCCATGAAGCTGATGGGAAAACTAAACACTCTGAGCCTTACCATCACACTATGTAACTGGATAATGGACTTTCTCACAAACAGACCCAAGACAGTTTGGATTGGCAGTCACACCTCCTCTATGTGCTCAACACCGGAGACCCCCAAGGCTGTGCTCAGCCCCCGCCTGTTCACACTGTGCAACCATGACTGCACTCCCAGACACCCAGAGAACTCTACTGGTAAATATGCAGACAACACCACCATTGTTAGTCTGGGTTCGATACCTGGCTGGGGTAGGACCTTTCTGTGTGGAGTTTGCATGTTCTCCCCATGTCTGCGTGGGTTTCCTCCTGTCATCAAAACATGCATGTCAGGCACATCAGGTTAGGTTGGCCCAATGTGGCGGTGCGCTCAGTCGCAGCGGCTCAGGACTGACCCTCCACTCTGACCTCGCAATTTTGTTGTACAATTCATTGTATAATGACAATAAAGCTGCTTTACCTTTATTATAAACAACGACAAGAGTTAATATCAGGAGGAAATCAACAATCTTGCAGAGTGTTGCACAGAGAACAATCTGCTGCTCCACATCAGCAAAACCAAGGAGCAGATTGCTGATTTTGGAAAAAGAGGCAAGGACACACACTCCTGTCCACATCAGTGGAGCAGAGGTGGACAGGTTAAAAGTTTTAGCTTCCTGGGGATAAACATCACAGAGAGCCTGTCATGGTTATTACACATCACCACCCTGGTTAAAAAAGCACAGAAGAGGCTTTAGTTTTTGAGGAAACTCAAGAAGGCTACATTTCAGAGCCAAACTCTGACCAGTTTCTACAGAGGAGCTATAGAAAGCTGACTGGAAACATCACAGTCTGGCACGGTTCATAGTGTTGTGGTGTTCGCGACGGAGCTGATTTTACTGAATGACTCTTTAGGAAGAATGAAAGGATGCAAGTCGTGCTTGGGGACTGTCCTTTTTTGTTGCTATCATGCTCAGCTCAATTTTCATCCATCCCAAACCACCCAGTCCCCTTCCTGTGAGCAGAGAGAATCAGCCAGTCATGACAGCTTTGTGGTCGCGGTTCAGGACAGAACATATATTCACATAGCTCTTCCTACTGAGCTACAGCTCATATTCTACCTAACCCTTCAGTGAATATGTTCTATGTGTATAGCATAAAAGACTACAAATAAAAAGTCATTTTGTTGCACAACTCTGTGTTGCACAAGGATGAAAAAATTGCCTCCTCCTTGTACACGCCTATTGGTGCTGTACCATAAATCAGGGGTAGAGTAAGAGTCCATGTCATACAACATATCCCCTAGGCTTAGTTATTGAACCCCAGCATAAATGAGGACCATTTTCGGGTCAACATAGAAAGCAGGAAAAAGTAAGAAATGTAGAGTTGCTTCAAAATTTCAAGTTCAATATCAGTCTGTGTTATGCGAAGTACAAAAAAATTGCTATTACACGAATTAGTTTTTTAAAAATTTGTTAAGTTTTTGTATGACTGTCTTATGTAAAATACACATACAGCTAGCTAATTTCAGCTAATGTAAAATGGTGCTTGTAGCTCACTAGCTAACCCTGCTAAAGTCAACTAATCCCGTTCCCTACATACTAAAGGCACACAAATAGCTAACCTATCGCAGTAGGCCTGCATGTAATTTACCACTTTAAATCACCAACCTGCAAACTCTTGCAAATGTAAAATGGAGATAATTTTTTGTGTACTTTGTGAGTAAAACAACTGAAAAGAGTGATTTAATGAATTTAACTGTTAATGCAGTTTTTTTTGTGAGTTGTAGTTTGCAAAATTGTTGATGAGGTAAACGGCAGGAGACACACTCAGCGATTCTGAATATTAATTTTGTGTAGCTAGACGTCCTTTGGGCATAAAGTTGATGTAGAGTTTGATGTTATCCCCTTTGTGAAATCAGCTGAGTTTGTCTGACTATCTACTCAAGTGTTCAGCTATTTAGTTTTCTTGTGTTTTTGTTTACTTGTAAGAAGTAGGTAGAATTCTAACCTTACCGTGAGAAAACCTACCTTCTCTTAACACAAAACCTTTTGTAAAAAAAAAAAAAATAAATAAAATAAAATAAAAAATAAAAAAATGTAATTGAAAACTATTAACGTATTTTACTTGTTGGCTAGTAACCAAAGAACTGGAGAGGTCATAACTGTAAATCATTGGTTGATTTCTAGAAAAAGAAAAAAACAAACAAACACAATATTTCAGCAATAGAGTCAGCTGTCCTTGAGACAGACTTTGACATGTCATTGTTCCCCAGAAATCTATGAACAAAACTAGACAACAAAGAACCATGACAGAAAAACCCAAATGATAAACATCCAATGATGACAGTCTCTGTAACGCTGTGGCACAATGAACAGTGCAGTGTGGAAGGGTAATGACAGACTTGCAAAGCTATAGAATAAATGCATTTAAAAAAACACACACACACACAAACCATCTGGAATAATTAAAAGAGTTAAGTTAATCTACTTGTGGAAGGTGATGTCCTCTAGGCTTGCATCAGCTGACTTGAGGCTAAACTAACCTTTCCACCCCTTTAAATCTGAGTTGTTCCTTTTCTAGAAACCTACAGAAGTTAGCAAAATTCCCCAGGGAAAATAAATTAATAATATATTTTTTTAAATGTCTAAATTATAAGATTTTTATGTTAAAGTCTTAAACTATACATCCTTGTGTCACAAATGTTACCATGACATAATATGTGAATAATATATTTTGCCTGACTCTCCCAATAAAGAAAACCTTTACCGATTTACATCTCTCCTCCTGTTGTAGGTTTTCAACACATTTAGAACACGTGCAAGCAGCAAAGCTGTTGATTGTTAAATTACCTTTCTTCAATGGTTGTAAGAGAAATGGTCATTTAAGTGAAACTGCAAATTCATGATGAACATATTTGTAAACACTTACTTTACAATATTTTGAATACTTAAAAATAGGAGTTTTCTGGTTGTGTAATACGGGGTAGCACTCGCCCTGAGGAGAGGCTACCACAGTTAGAAACTATGCAACTTTATCTATTAAGTAAAAGGGATTACAGTGCTGCAAAACACTGACACACTGCAAAAAACATATGCATAAACTCATGTAACCTGGCATAAATCTGCTGTGTGTGTGTGTTGGGGGGGGGGGTTTGCTAAGTTGTCATCAGTGCACAAGTAGCCCAACGAGCCACTGGCCTGCCCAGAGACATTGCAGGAGATGTGGATATTTTGGGTTATATCAGGTGGGTCCATGTTGGTGTGGTGGGGAATACTCCCCCAAGTGCCAGAGAATGTTGTTTGAACATAGTGTCAGTGAATGCACCCATACCCTGACTCCTCCCTGATCACTCAATCAAGGCCAAGCTATATAAGGCACCTGTGCCTACTGTTCTTCCTCTGCCTCCTGAGCTCTCCCTGCTGTGTTTGGTTGTGTTGTGCCCCAGGTATGCGTAAAGACACATTTTAATGCACATTCTACTTACCATATCTGATAGTTAACCTTTACTTAAAGCCTGACGAACATTGGTGAGGCCGTTTCCCCCTGCCCTGGGTTACTTCAGTGATTACATTTGGTTAATGCCCCGTATGGTGGTGAGAAGGTCCTGGTTTTTAAACACTTTTTACTACACAGTGGATGAGCCTCGCTAATGGCAGTTTTTCCCTTTCCAGGTTCCTCTGCACATGGCCACTGCTGTTTTGCCCCTTTTGCTTTTGCCTTAGTTTGTTTGGTTAGTTATGATTGTCTAATGTGCTCAAATTATTTTTGCCCGTAGTTACATATTGAGTTTCCCCTAGTGGTGTTCAATTTTGCTCATTTGTTTGCCTTTTTTGTTAATTGAGTTACTGTAATTCTATTGTTTTGGCCTTTATTGGAGGCTTTTGTGATTAATTTTGATTTTCTTACTCGGGCCATTTGGTTTGTTTGAGATATTTTCCCTGAGTTATACTGTAACACTGCATTTTTGTTAAGCCAACGGGGCTATGTTAAATTATTTGTTTCTACTCTTTTGCATGTTAAGTTCTTTCCTTTCAGAAGCTGAGTGCCATCTTGTGGTGAGGCTAGGCACCTGTGGTGAGGTCACTTCACTTTTTGCATGTGAGCAACTGCACAGGGACACGATGTAGACTGTGCCATTTTGCTGTGAGGATTGCCGTGAGGTTTGCTGTGAGGTTTGCTGTGTTGCACTGAGGTGAGTAGTGGTGGTAGCCCTGGGCACTCCTCAATGTAGTCTGCCTCTTCACAAGTGGCCTCAGCTTAGTTTCTTTTGGATTAATTTCCTTCAGACTGGATTTTTAGTAAATGCACCATTTTAAGGATCCATGTTAAAGCCTTTTTAAATAGTAACCTTAATGAAGTAGTACTTTTATATGCCTTATTGGTTGCATACAATTCCTTGTCTATTAACATTCTTTTTTTCCGGTAGCTCCAGCCCCTGCCTGCTTGATTTCGTTACTTATTTTGATTTTTGAAAATAAAAACATTTGGTTTAATCTTCAAAACACGTCTGTCTCCTCAGTAACGAGCCTGTGCGCCTTACTATCCTTTCTCCAACGGTATTAAGGTTCAAGTATTACTTCCTGGGGTGCAATTCCTCAGGTGGTGTTTGGTTTCTGTGTTCTACTATAGTGCATCCCTTGTCCACATTAGCAAGGGTAGCAATGTAGTAGACTGTCTGGTTATCCAGGTGAACATTGTCCATAGTTGGTGGACTGCAGTCCGCAGGCTGTTTGTATCTGAGGGGACATTTTAACCCGAGTGTGCTCCCTGGCATGTTCCGTGCACAGCACACTAGTCAGTGTGTGCTGTGAGAGCCAGAGTTCTGTCAGTGCTTCGTTTGGGATATGGCTGATCACAGTGGAACATTGCTTGTCCACTGTCTGATCTTGAATCCACCACAGGAGAGAAGAGATCAGTTTTTCCAGAAGTTTTCCCACTTTTTGCTAATGGATACTCTGCAGGCAGTTGTCAAAACATTTTTTTCTGTGCAGCTATGGGCAATTAAATAAACACATCCATGTGCATCATATGTAGGAAGAGATGTTTGGACCTCCTCAAACTCACCCATCCAAGGATTTGTGGTTTAAAAAAAAATCATGTGGTTTAATTCCAGGATCATCTTGCAGATAATCAACAGGAATGTGATAAGTGCTTGGTTTTACAGTATGCTGCATTATTAAACTCAATGATTGTTCCTGGTCCTTAAAGCCTTTGTGAAGTGTGAATGTGAATTTTTGTATGCATGTATTATTTTTAACACCATATGGTAAGTTGTCGAGGTGTGTTTTTTTTGTTTTTTAAGACAAAACTGTTTTTAACCTATATTATACTCAGTCATTATCATATTTGTAAAAAGTAGCTTATTATTGCCCATTAATAGTTTACTTTTAATTGAGTTTACTCAATATATTTTTTTGTCCAAATTTAAAAAATTCCCAGATATAAACTAGACCACCTGGTCTAAGACAACTGCTGTATTTGTCTTGTGTATGGAAAAAGCAGTTTAAAGTACATCTGTGATAAAACTGGCAAAATTGATTATGTATGTTATAGTAACACAGAATGTGTGGTACAGCATCGTCCACCCTGACTTATCACATCGTAAACTTACCAAAATACCAGGCAAGTCTCTGAGTACTACAAGAATGTTCTGCAGTACTATGAGGTAACTCCAGAGAGATTGTATGGTATATTGTCACAGGTATGTGTGTGCTGCAGGGTTGCAGACTGAGTAGGCAGCATGAAGTTAGACACATTAGGTTACACTGAGCATAAAATATTTTTCTGCAAGTATGAGCCCACGATGAACAGTCGACTTGTCCAGGGTGAACCCCACCCTCGCCCAGTGTCAGCTGGGATTGGATCCAGCTCCCACACAACCCTTCAAAAGGATAACTGGGTTAGTCCAGTATGTGAAGAAAAATTTTCTGATATAAAATTAATTCAGGAATCATAAAGTACTTTTTTTTTTCTATTACAGTAATAGTAAAGCATGTTAGTAAATGATGGCCGGTTGGTTGTGTTGTCCACATTAATGAAATAATTGATTTTTAAAGTATAATAAGGGGAGGTGGGCCGAGAGGAGCAGGGGTTTGGAGGAATCTCGTGTCACCACACAACACACTCATGCAAGCACATATTGGCATGACACATACCTTAAACATTTTCATTTCAGCTTTTTTTGTTTGCATGCAAACACATGGGGAGGCAGAATTAGGCCCATATGGGATCAGTGACTGTGGTCCATCTCTCATATGATACTGTATACTAAAGAATCAATAACCCTAAAACTGGTGTTATTCAAGTGAGATTAACACACAGCTTAGCAACCATGAGTAGGAGAAAGGGTTGTTCCTGAAACAACTCCCTCATTTATTCATTTAATGCATAAATGATCCATAAAATGCAGCACATTGCATTTTGGGATCATTAGCAGGTAGTTGTCTACATTCCATTGACACTTTTGCCTTTTCCTTCCGTTGTTGAAATATTTGATATTTGATTTAGCATAGATTTAAAAATAAAATATGTAAATGAAGGCACAAATAAAATGGCCATCAATAATGCATCAATATATATATTAAACATGTGATTCTTTTTAAAAACCTTTTTTCTTAGCACTCCTCAACCAAAAGCACAACAGCAAATGTGCAATAAGGGATTGAACAATCTGTGTCTTGAGCTGCAAAAACTTGTATAAAAGACCAAGGGAGCTACATAACATTATTTTTGGGCCATACAGGATAAAAAAAAAACTGTGCAGCATTCTTCCACTGTCTGGAAGATGTTACTGGACACTAATGTAACAGAGTTTATGCTGCTGCTCATTCTGCTCTAGTCTGCATTAGGGAAGTTTGCACAAAAGCATTTACAACCAGCGTTAGGATGCATTCAATACATTCCCCATTTTAATGTGTGGAGGAGATGATACGCGCACACACACACAGAGTCCTCCCTTCAAACCATTAGCCTGAGGGTCAACTTCCCATCACAGCCCAAAAGACGAGCCATCAGTGACTTAACCTAGACTCATTGAAGACAATGGAGTGGATAAATGAATGTCCCCACAGCTGTATATTTAACTATTGTAGTGGTAAATTATACAACTTCCAGCATTGCATCGCTGCTAAAGATCACACAGTCTATTTTCTTCTATCCAGGTAGTCTTCCAAAGAGAAAAAAAAGAGAAATTTAAAGATCAAATCCTGTAGCGTGCTGAGGTGGTTTGTTCTCCACTGTTGATGAAGATGAAGGGCTGTTTCTGTTTAACTTAATGTCCTCTGCTGCCATCTACTGGCCAAAAATGGTAACATTCTCCAGTCTTTCAGAACTGTACAGATGCCGTATGACAGCGGAGCCATTTTGCTCTCCAGCAGGGACGCTCTAGCACAGTTTCTGCAGCTTCCTGTGTCTATGTTGCCTCCAGAGCCATGCCAGGATATGCGAGCAAACAAAACATTCAATTCAACAGTCATTCCACTTTCTAACACACCTGCCTCATCCCGTCCACCCTAAACTACCAGTGTGAGTAACCCCAAAATTCACAAGTCAAGACTCAAAGTAACTACATGTACATCCTATAATTTGACTGTGAGCGAGAAACACAGAAAACATAAAGACAAATTCATCAAATACAAAAACTGGCAGCAAATCACAATCTTCCATTCCAATTCATAGGCAGTAATAAGAACATTTTCGCTGACAGAGAAACCACATGAAATAATTCAACAAACAGACAGTAAGCTATAGCAAAGCAAACAGGCTTCAGAATTTTCCAGAAGTGACATAATGAGGTTTCAGTGCATCCAAGTGAAGTTGTTAGACATCTTCTTTAAGGAAACATTTCTGTCTCACTACAAAGCAAGAGACAGTCTCACTGCTGCTGCCCACTGCACAAAGTGGTCACATTTGGCAAAAGGATTATTTTATTTATTTTATTTTTTATTTTTTTAACTTTAAAGATGTGCCTCATATTACTTTTGGTCAGGGAGGATAGCTTGGGACTTCATTACACAGAAACCAAAGATTTTCACATTCACTGGCAATGGGGAAGGTATGATTAGCAGTAATTTAGGAAAACATTATTGTTTCTTAAAGCCCTTCTGAGGGGCTTTCATTTTGTGGTGATTGTAGCGCCCCGTTTGGACAGAATTGATAATGCTTACTGACATAAAGATCTTTTCTAGCTCTAGCATTTGTTTTGTAAGAGAGTAACAGAAACATGTCACTTATTTGCACAGAGCCTGTTCAGCCATGAACACAAAATATTGAAATTATCAAAAGAAAAATATCCAGCAGCAGATCGATCATGTTTGCAAACAACAAATAGTCTCTTCCAGTCTGTGTGCCGAAAAGTTGTTGAGCAAGAAAATGTTTGCATTTGGGTTTTATAAATTAGCGCCTTCAAGTAGGGTCATGTTTACTGTTTTCACAGGAAAAGACCGTGAAGGCCTCCTCTTGTTGTCTTCACGCCATGGTAGCTGTGTTCCAAATCCCATACTTTCCTTAGTATACTACAATGCAGCACACTTATTATGTGGTGCACTAATCTCAACAGGGTAGTGTTGTCTTAAATACTGCACTGCCCTTTGGCACTTAATGGAAGTTGTTATGTCTTTGACTGTCTTCGACTGACTCGGATAACATGTTAACTGTTTATTCCCTACCCCACTCATACAGCACACTCCAACATGGACACTGACAACGACAACACTGGAAAGGCGACCCACAATGTCTTGCGTCTCTTTTACTACAGTGGCCTTGATAACCCAAAATACATAACATCCTGGAACATCAGTCTAATTGTCTACTGAGGGTAAGGTGTCTTTAGGACTTGACATCCATCAGGTGTCTTAGGCCCATCTGCAGTCACATTGGCAGTTACACCCACAGCTGGAGCACATGTCTCTGGTGTGAATGCTGCACCTGAATGGAATGTGGAACCTAGGTGTTTACAAGTGCATCTGTAGAATCTCCAGAGAAGAGCTCCGATGACACTGGTGGAGTTGACAGGAGTTGATAAAGGTGTCTTCACTAGACACTGTCATTCGTCTGGACGGTGTAGAAGACTGGTCCGGTTTGAGCAATAACAGTGGTAGGAGCTCACCTAGGCTCTCTACTGTTTCTCGCTAACACAGTCTCTCCACATGTGAAAATTCTCTTTAGTCTTTAGCCTGTCATTCTCTGCTTTGTATCTGCTTTCCCTGTTGACCTTGAACTATGTCTTTCACTGCTGTGGGCTTCAACAGGTCAAAGGTGGTACGCAGATCTCTCTTTAGCATCAGGTTAACAGGAGATGATTTTGTGGTGGCATGTGGAGTGTTTCGGTAGTTCAACAAAGAGTTGTGCAGTCTTTGATGTCCTTGTGATACTTTAAGTGCGTGACTAAGAGTCTGAGCAAACCTTTCAGCAAGGCCGTTAGTGGCAGGATGGTTGGGGGCTGAGACGATGTGTTGCACTCTATTAGCCTGTAGAAATGCAGACATTTCCTGTGAAACAAGTTGGGGTCCATTGTCAGAAACTGGTTGCGGAGGAGATAAAAAACGATCTTTTCAATTGTCCTTTCTGTGGTAGCCACTCTCATTATAGCTGCCTCAGACCATTTACTGTGTGCATCGACAGCGACCGGAAACATTCTGTCCTCCAATGGTCCTGCAAAATCAATGTGCATACGATGCCATGGCTCTTGTAGAAATTCCCACGGATGAAGAAGAGCTAATGGTGGATTGATTCTGATTTTGTGACAAGATGAACATGTTGTAGCCATATCTTCAATTTATTTGTCCATGCCTGGCCAACAAAAGTAGCTTCTTGCCATCTCCTTCATCCTTACTATTCCAATATGTCTTGAATGTTGCTCTTGCAACATTTTTGCATGAACTGACAGCGAAATGATCACCTTCCTTCTCTATAGCATACACCCTGACTGGACAGAAAGCTCCAACCTCCTCTCAAGATAGGGCTTCAAACGCACACCGTCACCAGCAGATTGACCCCTGACAATAATGTCCATGACTTCTGACAACTTTAGGTTGTTATGAGTCTCCATTTTGACGTGCACAGCTGAAACAGGGCCTTTTTCCACTTCTCTGAAGTGGAATATTTGCAACTTGTCAAGGACCACACATCAACTGAAGAATATTTATACAGTAAAGACAACAATATATCACACATAAACCAAACACCTACCACTACATTAATGCCTGATTAAAATGTGCCGCCGTAGCTAGGAGCACGTTATTACTAA
>JAQFJA010000022.1:6952297-6963018 GCA_029874485.1 Naso brachycentron
AGGAATTTTTTTTTTTTTTTTTTTTTACAGTAGAGTCACATGACTAATTAAAAACAGATTTTTTTTTTAACAATTATTACACTTGTTTAACTTTAAATACACTATTTTGAAACTTGTGGGGGTGAGAAACTTCTTTGTCTTTCTAAACAGCATTTTCTGGTTAAAACAACAGAAGATGCTGAAGGTAAAATGTCTAACTGTGCCTATATTTTTATGTGTTATAGAAAATGTAAGACAAGTTGAAACAAGCTTTGATATATTTAGAGGTTAGGTCAGAGGTAATGTGTTTAAAGGACATTATACGCATATATATCTCATTACAAAATAGACGAGAGACTGTAGACTAAATATAACACAAGCAGCGATGTAAAATGCTGACGATGCTTGCAGTTCTCTGCGCTTCAGACTATGATCTGCTGACTCATTATGCCACCATCAGAGCATCTCACAGAGCCAACTAAGAAATTGGTCCAAGCTGTCCTGCAGTGCTCGTCCTTGCTACGCTCTGCCTTATCATCAGCTAGTTTTTGCTAATAGTGACTTTGGCAGGTAACAAACCACAAAGGTAAGATGAAACATCAGTGAACAACATGAGGAAATATTTTGGAGGTTTTATGTTTATTCTTTAAAACAGAGAGTATTAGGAAATTATAAAGCATGCAGACAAAGTAAGCAAACAAAGACTGGCTAGAACTGTCTGTGAGAGAGGTTGAGGACTTTAAGTCTGACCTAGAAGAACATCAGCAGCCAGAAGATGCTCCATGACACCGTCCAGGATGTTGGACTGAAACTCCTTCTGCTGAGTTCTAGTGGAACGCTCTGGGGAGGCCTTGTAACAGAAAACAGACACACACATTTAGGACCATTTGAAAAGTAAACAGTTATAGTGATAGTAACAGTACAACGGTAAGTAAAAACATTTGTGGATTTTCTCCAATTTAAAAACCAAAGAGATACATCTTGGTTGGTTACTCTAAATAGCAGTGCCACACTCTATTACTCTTTTGACAGAAAACCCAAAGAATTGTAGGTGATTTTTTTGTTCATTAAAGTACTACATGGAATGATTGACTTAAATCTTTTAATTACAGGTCCATCTATCTTGGTGCAGTAATATCCTCACCTCCAGCAGCATATCAATGATGGGCGTCTGCTTGCTCGCTGGAGTCATGCAGAGGTTGTCCATGATCAGGACCCTCATGAAATCAAAGACGTACTTTTTGGCTGGGTGGTTGGTCAGGGACGTCTTGGAGCCCACGTTACAGTATTCAGACTGGCTGCGGTTCATACCCGAGTCCCCAGCAAAGGCCTTGAACTCCTCAGTGGGAGAACCCGCCTCATCGTCCAAATCACTGACCTGAAACAGACGGACAGATGGAGTGAGACAACTTAGCAGGGCACAGAGTGCTGGAGTCATGCAGAAATAAAAAGATGTGTGACTAATTAATACCTGTGATTATTTGCTCAGTTCCAGAGCTATTTATTGTCTTAGTTATATATCCTAATAGGCTATTTATTCTAAGACTGTTTTTATTGTTGTTATACTCATGTAATTCAGTATTATATACGACAATGTGGGCATTAATAAACTTCAACTTCAACTTCAGCTACTTCCTCAGTCTTGAAACAAAAACTTTTCAACCATTTTGTGGAAAAAATGCAGAGTTTTACCATCTCACTGTAGGGCCTGATGTTAAAAGGGAAGACAGCTGCTGCCAGGGCACAGAGGAACTCAGGGCTGTGCCACATCGGAGACAGGTCAGGCACGTTGTGGTAAAGATACCTAAAGAACTGCATGAGGGTGACTGGATACTCCCTCAGCCAGGAACCCTCCTCCTCTGACTGCCACGGCTGTAAAATCACACAAGAAAACACGTTTAGAAGCAATGACAGACTGGTTTGGAGGATCTAAATAAAAGGTATCAGCAGCTGTTGTGTGTGTCATGACTGAATAACTCAGTTCCCAGAAGGCTGAATGAACCTCATCGGCAACCAGCAGTGAGCACTGTGTGATTCACTAAGAAACTCACGAATGTGAGCGTGTGGATAAGGATGAACACAGCATGTGTGTGCAGTCTTTCATTTGGACTAATGGAGCTTAAAAAGACACCTTTAAAGAATCCAGGCAGCAAATGCAGTGAAATCCTTCATAAAGACCCACTTAAAGAGGACATATGAACAAGAGAAATTTCTCCAAGACATAAGTTCTCTGTGTGCAAACGTTCAAAAGTAATCTTGTTTTGGGAAAAGGTGTCTGATTTAATTAGTCGAATTCTGGGTAAAGAGGTTTCAATTAAGCCTCAACTATGCAATTAAAATACTGATCCTGAGTATACTAAGTCCTCAAGACATTGGAGGTAATTTGTCTGTGCATTCTGTTGATGGGAAAAAGATTAAAGCTGTGAAATCTGGAAGAGAAGCTGAGAGAGATGACTTGTTTTGGAGAAGATAAACTATTTAATGAAAAACAAGCTTAATGAGTTTTTGGGATATACATTACAACACTGAGGCACTTTTTACATGAAAACCACAATAACAAAGCTCTGAACTTCTATAACATCTGACACTGTAGAGATGGTTTCTTTTTTTTTTCTTTTAATTCCTGGGTTCATGTTAAATTAGTTTGTAATTAATTGTCTGCCTTACTGGTTATTTTGTTTAAAAAAAAAAAAAGACAATAAAGACAGATTTAAAAATAAACTAAGGTTTTGTCACAGTGTCAGATGATCTGTGGTTCTCACCAGGTTGAGCATGCTACGCAGCATGGCCAGCAGCAGGAAGGCGGCCTCTGTGTTCACATTGTGGATGGAGCCCACTACTGTCGCACTGGAGGCCGGCATGCCAAAGATGAACGTCCAGATGGAGTCCAGGTCAAACTGGGAAGACAAGCACAAACACTGGGGTAATATACAAACTACACCTATTATATATTTATTTCTATTTTTACTAACTTGTTAATATCCCTCAATATACAGTTGGACTCTGTTTACATATAAAGTTAATACATTTTTTAAAAATTTACTGTATACTGATTTTGAGGGGAAAAAATGGAGCAACATTCATTTGTTTACTTAAATTCAGATCAGCTGATCAGATCCATTAGTATAAGTAGAAGAGGAAAAAAGGTTGGGTATACTAACATGTACCTGCAGGCTGTCTGGCAGCTCAGTGATGGGCTGCTGCAGGAACAGTGCCATGAGCAGGAAGTAGAGCTCCGGCACATTGGTGTGTTTGGGCAGCAGTGTCTGCAGCACAGGGAATCCTGGGAAGTGGCAAGCATCCCGGTTGATCTCTCGCACTGTGGAGCGCCCGCCTGCACTGCGGCCAACGTTGAATCCTAAAGAGGGTGGTTGAAGAGTCAAGTGAGGGGCTAATGTGGACAAATCGCATGAAAGTAGACAGGAGGGCATTACTGCACACACCTTTTGACTAAGGCACCTATTGGATACACCAAATATGCTTTGGGGTTGCATGACGTTTACCAAAGGGGTGGTTATAGTAATACCCCAGCAGGGTAACATGCTAACTGAGCTAATCAGGCACTTTCAAGCTGGGAACTACACACTAAGAAAATAACATAAAAGATAAGTATAAGGATGAGCTGAACTCCAAATCTGAATTAAGCTGCGATGCTACAGCAGTGGTAGATCTGTTGGGCCATGTCACTACTCAGTGTGTTTTAAAGACAAGGTCAATGGTTTCAGCCTGGAGGCTAGTGCGGTGATACAGTAATGTAGTTAAAGAAGCTAAATAAAAAAAGATCCAACATACAAATTTGTGTGCATACATTTAATTTTTTTTCATCAATGTGCTTAACTAGTGAAAAGGGGCTTGCAAAGGGAAAATAAAAGTGATCACTTTGAGGCAAAAGTAAAATGGAAAACTGACGAGGGTGAAAACCATTGAGCTCAGGAGGGACTTTGGTCGCAGCAGCAGGGAGAGCAGGGAGGCAAAAAATGAGAAGACGAACCCTTGGCTGTGCGGCGCATAAACTGTGCAGCTTTCTGTTTACTGAACGAAGGCCAACTCCGACGGAAAGCATTGCCAGAGTGAGGAGAGGCGTCTGCTGAGCCACATTGCAACACACAGTCCATACACTGCACATTATTCCTGCATGCTTCTGACTTGTATGGTAGGGAATGTCAGTGTTAATACTGTGTTTCAGATTGTGTGTTACTGTGTTGCCATGATGTTCATGAAGCCACAGCGGGCTCGCACACTCACCAAGCACTGTGCCGATCTTATTGGTCAGGACTGAGTCGGTGTGGTCAAGCCAGCCGCCGCCACACAGGCCCTCTTTGAAGCGATTGAGGATGGATTGGTTGGAGAGCAGCACCACCAGGATCCACAGAGCTGCCGTGACTGTGCTCGAGTGAAGATGTTCCTCCATGAACATCAAGAGCCAATCAAAACCCAGTGTCCGAACCAGCTCCTCACATGCCCTGCAGGGGGAGACAAAGAGCAAAAGGGGTTAACAGACAGTCAAAAGAAAGTAACTTCTCAAATTTAAGTCTAATAGCAACTTGAACTGTTATTTAACAAAACCATCTTAGATCACTTTTAGTGTTTACAATGAAAAAACAAAGCAGTTTGTCTTTAGTGGTAAAAATGCTTCTGAGATGCAGAAAATTCACTTTAACTTGAGCATACTTGACACTAATGGGTGACCTGGGAAGTTTGTTCTTACTGGGCGTTGACGGAGCATTTCTCTTTGGTGGTGAAGAGCAGTCTGAGCAGGTTGTCCAGCAGTCGGTTTCTCAGCAGAATGAGATTCGCCGACAACAGACCGCCAAAATCATCATCATTACCTGGAGCCAAGAACATTTTAATGATCAGTTAGGTTAAAAAAAAAAAAGTGACATTCCGTCAGCCAAAAAAGGCACATACAGCTAACAACTGATCACTATGTATCTATATTTAACCCTGACACTCGCCAATATTTTTCAATACCAGCTTGTATTTAACAGCACTTGCCCTCATTAACAAGAAAAATGTTTGTTTTTGTTTTTTATTTATTGTTACCTCCATCAATCTTCTCCTCATTATTGACCTCCATGACAACAAACTTCTCACACACAGCAAATGTGGGGAGAGTAGAGGAGATGAACTGGCCAAATCTGTGAGGAGGAAGAAAGAAAGAAATTTTTGTTTGTGTTACACAAAGTAAAAAAAAAAAAAAAAAATCAACAAATGCAATTTGCAAACCTTTCTCCAGTGCTTCTTAGAATTTACATATTCCTTCCAAGTATGTATGTTTTGTACCAGGCTGTAAGCATGTGCATTTATAATTTAAAATTGATCCTATGGGGATTAACTTGCTTTTAGAGCCTCAAGAGGTCATTCTAGGTCATTCAAGGAGTTCCTAGAATGACCCCTTTAGGTCATTCTAGGAACTCCCTGTGCACATTTATGAACATGTGTTTACTTGTTTTTTTTTAAAGTTTTTTTAGATGTATTTGTGTTTACAAATTTACAAAGTGCACATACATAATACATGCATATTAACATAAAAGAATTGAGGACATTTGACATATAAGGCAAACACAACAGGATGGGACCAGTATGAGACAGACTGGACAAGACCAGACGGACAAGACAGGATCAGATGGACAAAACAGAGGTAGATATATTGGACTATTGGGACAAACTGCTCATTGTCATTTTTTGTAGTTTTGTTATCAAAAAGAAAGAACTGATGTGAGACATATATGAGGAGTCATTTGTGGAAACAAAGAGGGATCAGTGTTGAAGGTATTGCTGAACATGTGTTTACCGCAGCAGATCATATGGGTTAGGGAAGCCCTGCAGCAGCAGACTGAGCACGTTGCTGATGGCAGCTACAGTCGGCTGGGACAGCGAGGTGTCTCTCAGGGTCAGCAGCAGTCTGGGGATCAGCTGAAACTCCCTCAGCAGTTTAGCATTTTTGGCCGCCTCACTGTTTAGCACATAAAGTTAACACAGTTAGATTTGCTTCTGAAATAATGAGTCAAGACATCAAAATGTAAAAAAAAATAATATTCTTTATAGATCAATATTCAGTTAATTTTTTGCTCAGATGCATCTCAGGGAAAAGTAACTTCTGACACTTGCCTGGATTCTGTCAGCAGTTCGATGAAATGCTCAAATAGGGACAGATGGAGCTCGTAGGGAGCGTGGAGCCAAACCTGAGAAACAGAAGGAGCAGACTGAGACCTTTGTGACACAAGTTGTGTTTGGCAACAGAAACTGCTGGCAAGGAGAGGTGCTAGCTTGGCACACAGTGGCCCAGTTTAACAAACTTTTTCTCATCTGGTCCTGCAAGAACATCCCAAAATATATCCACGATCTTCACTGTTTCATCAGACTAGTAGGGGTTTCAGTGTAACAAGACGCTAATAGCTGCTAATGGCCGAGTAAGTTCCTTCAACTGCTGGACTGCAATAATTCTGTAAAAATTTAATTCCTTTAATACATTACGTATCTACTGGCTTAGTTATGATCTGATTTACTAAGCCCCCACCTCAAAGTCACAAAGCAGGTCCTGGAAGGCGGTGGAGTTGGGAATGATGGAGGTCTCGTGGCCACTGTCGACGGTTCCCACAAGAGAGAAGGTGAGGTGGAGGATGTGGCTGTTGAGCAGCGAGCGCTTCTTCTTTAGCAGCATGGCCAGCAGCTGCACGGGACAGAAAACAGCAGAAATCTTTAAAATCATCATGTTTTGACGCAGTTTGAATGCATTACGTTTTTAATTTGTAAAACTTAAAATAATTTAAACTCCACCAAACTTATGTGCTGTCAGTTTGTGATTAAGAAAATAAACAGTAGTAAGTTTTAGATCAACAAGAGCATAAGTAAATAGAATGTACACAAATCAGCAAGAAAGAAAAAACAAAACAAAACAAAAAACATCCTAAATTACAGAGACAAGTTACCAAAAACGCAAACGTTAAAATCAGTAAAAATTTCTAAACTATGAATAGGGAGAATTATTCTAAAACAATTTTTTTTTTTTTTTTAAAAAAAAGGACAATGAAACTGGTACGTTACAACTGTGGGGTATTCTGTATTTGTTAAAAAGTTTGAGCTATTTTTCACTAGTTTTAAGCTACAGAAAAAATCCTGTGTATCAGAACTCATTATGTGGCCAGCGGTTTCTCACCTGGTAGCCTTTGATGCGCTCCATCTCCTTACTGGCCAGCGGGTTGCTTTTTACAACACACACCAAAGCTTTGACAGCTGCATACAAGCCCTCCACATCTGACGCCATGGCGACCAGACCCAAGATGGCAGCTGCCCCACCCACATACTGCAGGTTGGTGGCCACAGGTTTGGCCACAAAGGCACGGACCCCTGAAGGTGTAACAGGAAAAAAATGTGAGTGTTCCTTTCGAAAAGCCACAGAATTAATGAGATAAATTCGAATTACACTTCATTCATGAGCTTCTCACAGTGTAAGTGCAGAAGAAAAGGATCAACAAGTGTCATCTGAGAAAATATTTCCTCAAAGGACATAAATTATGCTGAGGGTTCAAGGACAAAATCCTAATTGGCGAGATTAATTTAACAGACATGAGAAATTGAGACATTATGAAGTAGATAGATTCCTGTGTTGGTTGATTTTCCTTTACTGCAGCACAGCACCAAACAATACCAGACCACTCCAATGGGTGCTGCGCAAATACAACTAGACTGTATGAAACAGTTTGATGCTGATATTATGGGTTATTTAACAACATGGTTTACCTAAATATCCAATGACTCCTGCTCCAATGGTACGTGCTGGTCCATTGAGGTGGCCGGCGGCATTATGAATGAGCTTTACCGGAGTGGCGTTTTCATGGGAGGACACAGCGAGCTAAAGGGGGAGGGAGGGAAGAGGTTCAGTATACATCTTAGCCAAAACACAAACTATTTTTATGTATCAGTTTCCTTTACTCTCTCACCATTCTGCATGACAGTCTCATTTGTCATTGTCAAATTGTCCCGTCTATTCTTTGCTGTAGTTTCTGTGTCCAGTGCAGTGTTTTAACAATGCTTGTTGTGGATGTGGTAGTTTCAGAGGCATCAGAGTTTGTGTTGAAAGCTGCAGTGTTGTATCAAAGTCTGAACTTTTCTAGAAGGCCTGTACTCAGTCAATTACAATGAAATATGGGTCCAATTAACCAAGAGGAAAGAGGCACCAAACTCAATACAAACTACAATGTATTTATCAAGCTTTATGACTTCATTCTAACATATTGTCTAAACTAAGAAGAGAAAAGTGTTTGATAAATACTATAAAAACTGCCTTTATGTTGCATTTTTCTTATTTTAATAAGAAAGAAGTGATAATGTTACAGTCTGTGTTTTCATAAAACAAAAACAGGAGGGATATTCTCTCTGGTACCATAAATCATTTTCTGCCTTTTCTCCAACAGGTCCTCAGTGCAGTAGGAATGCTGCCTCTGCAATTTGCCGTTTGTTTCATGTGTGTCGCTGTGTGCCGAGGCTTTGTAGGGAGAGCGGAGCAGGCTGAGAAATGACTTGACAGGTGGGGGAAAAGATAAGGACTGAGGAGAGAGCTTATTTAGAGCTCCAACACATACTTTTGGTGGGATAAAAGGATGGTAAGTAAATACCATACTGCAAATATTTATGGTGCGTCTGTGTGTGTGTGTGTGTGTGTGTGTGTACATGCATGAATGAAGATCCATGCGAATAGAAAAAAAAAATGCACATTTTCTGTTGAAAAGTGAATTTGACCTTTGCATACCAGTATGCACCTGCACTTAAGTACCTTAAGTACCAGTGTATGTGTGTGTGTGTTTAAGGAAGTCACCACAGTCATGACTAAACAGTGGGCCAAGGTGCTCGACTTCTAAAACTTGATGAAGGTCTATGTTTGCCCTGATGAAGGTCGAGCGACCGAAAGCTTGGCAATTTTTATTAAAGATCCTTGCATAGATCCAACTATGTAGAATCTTTCTTTGTGCTTTTGTGTGTGCGTGTGTGTACATTTATAAATAGAGCCTGAGCAACAGAAACCTTGCCAGAATTTCTGATGTGTGCATTTATGTATTATTTAAGATATAAATCTTATATAATTCTTTCTTCTCTGCAAACTTGGCAATTTTGCAGAGGGTCTGAGGTGAAAACATCACTGCAGTGTGATTTGAGGCTGAGGGAAAGAGCCCTTTCTCTTTTTTCAGTCAGTTACATCAGTCAGACATGTCACGCAAGCCAATGAGCTCAACACTTCAGCATCCTCCACTCAGTCAGACTCAAGCTTTACTTCATCTCACTTAAGTCAAAAAGTACAGTTGTTAAAGCATGAGTTACAAACTTGTTTCCAGCTGAGCATACAACATTCATTTTGAAACTAAAAAAAATCTAGACATTATGTTAAAATTGTGGGAAAACTGTTTCTGTCTATATGTTTCTTTCAGCCCACTCATCTTTTCTTTCAGTCTCTGTGCTTGACTTTGACAAAATTCTACGGATGTATATAGTGGCTTTAACAGAATACAACACTAGAGTGGTGACTTTCTGTCTACTGAGCAGTGCTTCTGTATGTCTGACCTGTTTGGCGATAGCTTTGCTGTCCAGTTTGTTGTAGACTTTCCTGATCTTGGCCACAGTGAGAGTAGAGACAGAGAGCGCATAAAGACTGAAGGACACCTTCTCCTCTGGTACCAACGCCACTGGGGAGGCAGGTGCCACCTCTGTCTTAGAGTCTTTACCTGGAACAAAAAAAAGTCTCATGAGGAAGTTATAAAGGGGGTTAAAATTGGTAGAAATGTGTGAGGAAAGTGGATAAAATGACAGAAGGTAAAGACAAAAATTGTTGCGAGGTGACACTTGAAGCTGAGTACAAAATAATAAACAGCAGAGGCCAAACATCACACTGGAAGATGTAACCACTCACAGGGCAGGTACACGGCCTGGAAGCTGCCAACATAGTTGGGTCCCAGTTCATAGATGGCGGCAACGCTGGTTGCAGGCAGCACCTCCTCCAGGAAGTGGCTGGGCCCCAGACGCCACACTAGGCTGGAGAGCTGCCGCTGGGCAGGGGGAGTCCCCACATACCCGTACACAGTGCTCACCACAGGGGGGTTTGTGGAGCCTGAGCCGCCTGGTGTACTGTGGATGTAGTGAAGCTGGAGAAGCAGGAAGTGGAGGGCAGTGAGTGATTTCTATGAGGGTACATCATTGTTTGTAGGCAACGTTTTAATTTGAGCATTAGCAATAAGTTACGAGTAATGCAAGCTAATAATACAATACGGTTTTTAGATAGAGGTAAGTTTTTATGTGTCATAGAAGTGATTGATGCTATTGATGAAATGATTACTTTTTTAAATTAACACTGACTGACAGGCATTTAAATCATTGCAGGTTCAGTCTTTTGTGGTTTCAGACTGGACAAAAAAGACATTTAATGACACTGAGACCCTTAAGAACATGTAATGGTAACTTGTCAAAGTTTGCTGACTTTCTATGACAAAAATATGAACCAAATAAGCCAAAAATGATGATAAAATCAACATATTATGACAGCAGTCACTGGTTGCAGCCCTAAATGATTCACAATTGTGTTTAATGTAGACACACTAATATGCAAACGTGTACAGAGACACAATATTTCTAAAGGAGCCAACAAATCAGGGCTTGGGCCTAATGGCATCCCATCATCTCAGAGACGCTAAAAAATGTGTTAGGGACGATCAAAGATGTTCCTTAGGACGCCTTCGGGACAAAATGGATTT
>JAQFJA010000022.1:7107502-7119513 GCA_029874485.1 Naso brachycentron
ATGTCTTATAAACCACAGCAGAAACAAAGTGACACTGTGTCAGCTGATACTGTTCTACTGTTCAGAAACACTGCAAATGTAGCAAAGAATGCTTCTGATTGTGTACCAGACATGGTGGAGTTATCTGCACATCAAGAAGGAGGGCGCATTTTGTGTGGAGTCAACACAACTGAGACACTGCATAGACAGATATCTACCCATCACAATAATGAGGTCTTTTCGAGTACAAGGACCACCTACCAGGGCAGTTGCCAACAAAATAAGCCAGTGGACTTTTCTGCAAAAGACAGCTTAAATACAAGTAACATTAGTTACGCTGAACCTGAGGATGGACAGCCCAAAAATTTCACTAATAACAAGGTAAAGAATGAAATTACTAAAAGAAGGCAAACTGGAGGACAGTTAGTAAAGAAAACATTACCGGGTATAGTTGACCTAACAGTGGATTCTCATAGTAGAACCACGCAAATTGGTCCTCAAGATGCAACGGATCTCTCCTCTCCCAATGTTTCTTCTCTGTCTCAGACTGGGCTTTACCATCAGCAGCATTACATATCTCCTCCCACTCCAAGAGAGGTCAAGGAAAATACAGCATTTTCTCAATTTCAAAAGTCTCTAAGAAACAGTGAATTTTACATTGATGAGCAGGTCTTAAATCAGCCTGCAATAAATTGCAGAATGCAGTCAGGAACAGAATTGAACTCTGCTTACTATAATTCAGTTTCTTCATTGGCGCCCATTCAAAGGAAGATACAGCCTCCTCAGAATCAAGCTCCCCAGGTTTTGCAGCACCACACACCTGCTACATTCTCACTAAATAATGGATATCAACAGATCAGTGGTGCTCATGTTGAATCCAAGAAGTCTGATCAAGTGCCACCAGACATACCTCAGCGGCAAACACAACATTCAGCTCCACAACAGCAATACCAGCAACCTGCTGTGGAAATTGGTTTTACTTCCTCCATTGCAGGAGCTCAGCCAAAGGCTTCGAAGTTTCAAATACAAAACACAAGAGTTCAACATGACATGTCCTTTAGACCCAAACTCCTCATAAAGCAGTCAACAGTGGAAAGCTATGGGAGCATTGAAGAAATCTCATCAGATAGAACAACAGCACATAATGAACAGACATTGCCTTCTTTTTCTACGCAGCAACAGTATGGTACAACCCAAAGTGTTTCTACCCCTCTCTCTGTAAATGTTCATTCAATGCCTGCTCAGATTATTCAGCAAACACATGAAGAACACAGAACTGATCCTTCTCTTTCCTCTTGTAAAGTACAGTCTATGCACATGAGTAAAACTGTAGATTATTATGCAAAAGAACCCAATCAAAACTCAAAACAACCTGATCCATTACCTGTCACTGTTCAACAAGACCACACACCAGTTGTACTCTTCAGTACTGTGGCTTCAATTCAAAGTGTACCAAAGGTCAGTGGACTTGCAACACAACCCATCACGGAGTGTGATCAAATATCAAAAAACCAAGGCTTTGGAGCTAAAATACGAGAACCAGTGTCGTCTTCAGCACCAGCAGGATCCACTTCCGTCAAGGGTTTGATTTCATTATTTAGTGGTGTAGGTTCACAACCCTCTGTTGGTACAAAACCAGAGAATGTTACACCCCACCACACTCAAAGTGTGCCTATATCCATCGACCACAAGACACAGGTTTCTCCAACACAGGCTGCTTTCAGCCATGTTGCAGTTACCACTGTACCATCTGCTTTGAGCTCATCTGTGATGGGCAGCAATGTGAAAGAGACAATTGCCCCGACAACCCCTGTCATGAAAACACTAGGGACAACTGATTTAAGCACACAAATGTCTGTTGTGTTGAATTCTGTTCCTTCCACACCAACACTTGTTAGTAATCAAAAAGACTCTGCATTTAAGTTACCAGATGAAGATTATGGTGTGGCAGACAGGACAAGTATTTTTAATTCTCCAACCACACAAACAAAATTCTTTGCTAAATGTAGCCCACTGACAATTGAAGGTGAACTAGCTGCTTCATCATCATCTGTTTTATCCAAAGATCCATCTGCAGCCTTGAAGACAGAGTTGACTCCAGCCCCATCACTAATTACTGAATCACAAAATGAAGAAAAAGGTTCAACTTTATGTGCTGTGAGCCCTCAGGCATCCCCAACGATTACACCTGTGGTCTCTTCCACTCATCTAGCAACAGAGACACCAGGGAACGAATTCCTTACTCCCAAATCCTCACCAACTAAACCATCAGATACCATTTCACTCCATGGAAGTCTAAGTAAAGTTGGTTCAGTAGAACTTTCAGAAACCCCGTCAGAGGCCACATCTAAAGCATATATGTCACAGCAGCAAAGTTCAGAGGAAACCAAACAAGCTGTATCCAAGGAATATGTTAAGGTCAACACTGGATTTGATGATGTCTCTACTGTAGCTAACATATCACAGGAGAAGATCAGCCACCCAAGTTCGATCTATATTGGCATTAATTGCTCAACTGTTGATATGAAGACAGAATCAGAGGAGCCAAAACCTTACGTTAGACTACCCCATATTTTTGTTTCGGCAGCAAGTTCACCAGAAGATGAGACAGCTGATCACAAGTTAAATGAATCTAGCGAACCTGAACTGAAAGAAGTCAGTGCCTCTGAAAATACCATTACCACTGCAGTAACACCACCGGACTGTAAGGATTCTTTACTTTCTAATATTGTTGCACAGTCTGATATGTCAGAGCATGCTAGGGCTTCAGAACTTGGTAGCACAGAGGCATCCATTGAATCAGACCTGGTTAAGACCTGCTTACCACAGAAGTCACTTACACTTACAACAGATCGTATAGATGCAGATGAACATGACTCACAACCCATCCTGACCAAGATGAGCTCAACTATAGAAGCTAGCCTCTCAGAAGCTAAAGCAGAAATCACTGGGGCTTGTGAGCCACAACTTGAGCCTTTTTTCAAGGACAGAAAATCAACAGCTCCAGGTATGACTACACTTGAAGTAGTTAAACCTCTTGATGACCTCAGCCAGGTTGGAAACGCAACTTTAGTGCCATCATCACCAGAAGAAGCTGAAAATCTTGAAACGTCAGCCCAGAAAGAAAAAAGTACAACTCAACTAGATGCTGTATTACCTAAAGGAGTCCAGTCTCTTGAGAAGTTGTCACCAAAAGAAATACATTCAGCCTCAGATGTAAAATCTGAGGGAATACAACAACTTCATGAAAAAAATGAAAGGGATGTCACTCTTACTGCCCCTGAACACAGTCCTCTCAAACCTCCAACAGAGGAAGTCATTATCTCTAAGGAGGATAGTTCAGCTGTCAAGGTTAGTCACCCTGAGACAGAACAACCTGATAAACAATCAGGCAAAAGTATGTTTTCTGTGTTTAGTGGCTCCACTACAACTTCACAGCAAACTTCCTCCCAAACTGGACTATCAATACTTGGTGGCATTCTTCCAGGATCATCCACTAAAGACACTCCTGGTGCAGGGTTACTCTCAATGTTTGGGGGGTCAAATGCCTCATCTTCACCCGGACCCAAAGATCCACCCTTGTCAACCCCACAAGAGACCCAGGGAAAAGGCTTATTTTCTATGTTTAGTGGACCTAATAGTCAGCCACCATCTGGCCCAAGAGTTCCAACAGGTGGAAGTGTGCCACCTAGAGGACCTCCACCCAAAGAACCTCCAGGCAAAGGCCTGTTTTCCATGTTTGGTGCATCTGCTCCTCAGCAACCACCCAGTTACAGAGGTCATCCTGGGGGTAGTGCCACACCACGAGGACCTTCTACTGGATCCTCAATATTTGGTGGCATCCTTCCAGGTTCTACTTCACAAAAAGAATCACCTGGTACAGGTTTGTTTTCAAAGTTTGGAGGTCTCAGTGCTCAGTCCCAAACTGGACCAACAGTAAGTCCACCTAGAAGTTCAGAGCCTGCTGGAAAAGGACTGTTCTCCATGTTTGGTGGCCAAAACCAGCAATCATCAGAAACACATCCTGAAGCTTCTAAACCACTTGAATCAGATGGTGGTTTCAAAGTTTCCTCTGTGTTTTCACTTGGTGGGAGTTCTGATGGCAACAAATCTAAAACTGGCCATGGCCTGTTTGGAAAATCTTTCATGGAGGAAGCCAAGACAGAGCCCGAAATAACTGTTCCTGTGAAGGAGGAGATTACCTCAGAACAAGTGAAAATCATGGACACAAAAGATTTGTCAAAAGACAAAACAGATCAACTTGTTGAGGCCATGGAAAGTATACCATGTGGGCCTCTCTCTACACCATCTGTAAAATTAGAACAAGATTCAATTTTAGACCTTAATAAAAATACTCCTGAAAATTCTGTTACCCAAAAAGATTCACATCTGGAAGTGGGCAAAATAGTCTCAGCACAAAAACAACTTACTTGTAATGAAAATGGCTCGGTTAAGGTCGAAAATTTTACCATAGACTCAACAAATATGACCAGTAATCTACAAGAGGAGACACTACAGGACCAACAAGCAGCAAAACCTGTCGGTGAAAAACAGTCAGACATTCAAAAAGAACATGACGATTTGAATGATACAGTTGATGCTGAGACAGAAGTTGCTGTATCAGCAACAGATACTGTTGAGATTAAAACCGCTGATGATGACACTATAGCTGCCAAAAGCCCATCAGTAAAATCTGATGATATGCAGGTTTCAGAGAGTGTTCTGGATTATGCTGAAAAAACCAAAAAACTTGATATAATTGAAGTGAAATGTGTGAAAGCTGTTGTTGAAGAAGAGATAACAAGACCAGAGGCTGGAAAACAACACAAGGATCCTCTAAAAGCTGATGATGAGGAGCAAACTGCAGTCGTCGAAAAATCAACTGAGGAGCCTTTGAGAATTGATGCTAAAGAACAAACATCAGTTACAAACATGGAAAAATCCACTGAGGAGCCTTTAATGTTTATTGATGAAGAAAAAACAGCAGTTGCAGAAATGGAAAAATCAGCTTTGGAGTCTTTGGAAGCTACTGGTGAAGAACAAACAGTGGTTGCAGACGTTGAAAAATTAACCAAGGAACCTCTGGAAGTTGCTGCTGAAAAACAAACAGCAGTCGCAAATGTGGAAAAATTGACCAAAGAACCTTTGAAAGTCATTGATAGTGAACAAGCAGGTGTTGCAGATTTGGAAAAAAATGAAGAGGCAACTGGGACAGATTCACTGATAGTGGTTCCAGAGAAACCTACTACAGAGTCTGTGATGGATGCAGTATCAGAATCAAAAAAATCTTCTGAGGAAGGACTGAAATCCACATCTGATGAAACTACAAAGCCAACAGAGGCTTTATTACAGCCCAGAGAAGGCAGGAAAGAACTTACAGATGGATTAGAGCAACCTGAAAATAATAATTCTGTTTTAACGGTCTCCTTACCAGATGAAGATAAAACTTTTGTTGCCAACTTAACAGAAGTTACGGTATCTCAAGCTGAGGGGCCATTGAAAAGTTCAGCATTGGGGCCTGCCTGTCCTTTACCCCAGCAACAGCCCATGCCACGAATGGCAAGGCCACCTGGCCCTCCAGGACAAAGAATGGGAGCACCAAGGATGGGAGGGCCACGAATGGGAAGTCCAAGAATGGCAGGACCCAGAATGGCTGTACCAAGACAGCCAGGACCACAGAAGTCGCCTGAACCAGCTCCATTTTCTGGCTTTATGTCTATGTTTTCTACCTCAAATGCCCCAAGTAAACCATCCACTGTTGGTGGATTTTTTTCAGGTTCACCTGGTTCATTATTTGGATCATCCCCTGCTCCTCGTCAGCCACAACAACAGCAACAACAACCACAACAACCACAACCACAGAAAAGCTCATTTTTTGGACTTCCAAGTAGCATTGCTACAGAATCCCTTACCAGTGAGATATTTGGTATATTCAAAGGACCTGAAACAACTAAATCTGAGGAGCATCAACAGTCAGGCACAGAATCTGGAGAAGGGGATACTTCCACAAATATAACTGTCTCTGAGAGCACTGAAAAGACAATTACAGTAAAGACCTCTTTATCTGGAGATGAACAGGTTCAAAACAGTGAGGACTCTGAAGTTCCTGAAAAAGGATCAGTGGAGAAGGCAGAACGAACAGACAAAACTGATGCAGAAAAACCTGCCCTAGATAAATCCACTGTGAAAACTGTTTCTCTTGAGGCAGAGACAGAAAATAATGAGCATGCTCAGAATTTAGAAGAGCCAGGTTCTGCAGTGTCTGACGAAGCTGAACCAGCCCCAGCTCCTGAAACCAAGGGCATATTTGAAATACCAGGCTTGACTGCCCCTAAATTTGGCTTTATGTCTGTAGCTGCTGAAGGAACATCATCCATTGGATCCTTTTTCTCAACCACTCCATCTCCAGCTGCTGGTTCGAAATCACAGTCACAGCAGTCAGATGGTAGTCTGTTTTCTGGTTTTAAAAACTTTTCTGCTGGTATTTTCCAAGATGAAAAGCCAGCTGGAAAGGAAGAACCATCATCTGCTTCATCTGTGTTCGGCACAAAACTTGGCTCGATGTTTGGGAGCCCTGACTCTCCCAAAGCCGAATCCACCCCTCCTGTGGTAATAGCCCAATCTAACCCCCAAAGTCCAATACCTACAGATGAATTTTGTGAGCCAGAGTCTGAAAAGCTTTCTCCAGGTTCTGGAGAAACTGAAAGTGCAGATGCTAGTGATGTAGACGGACCGACACAAACTTCAAAAACAGGAAGCTGTGACACTTTAGCACAGTCACTACATTCTGGCTTCCCCTCTCAATCAGTTTCCTTATCAGAAAGTTTGGGTAAGCCCCAGCTAAAGATTACCATGTGTGAGGTAGATAGGGGTGTAGCTGATGTACCTGACACCTTGCATGCAGATTTGGACACGGACAAACAAAAGGAGTTGTTGTCAAAGGAAGCTACGAAAAGGCTAGTAAAATTTGTATGATAAATGGTTTTGTTCATTTATCATGCTAATGTAGACAAATGTATAGACCTGCCCTGCTCTCTTTTTCCTATTTAGTTTTCATTCTTACCACATGTCATATCACTGTCTTTGTATTCTTGTTTTTTCCCTTTTCCATTCCACTTCTTAATGTAAATATCCTAAATATGTTTTTAGGTTTAGATATTTTTAGATTTTGTTCAACAAAAAAACAAACAAACAAACAAAAAACCCCCCAACATCATAATAGTATGTCCACCTCAAAATCATAAACACAGACCAATAAGTAAAACTCTGACTTGTAAGTTTCCCCATCAAAGACAGAAGAAAGGAATGTGTGCTTGAAAGGTGCTGACCATTATGTGTAAATTTACTGGAGCTGTTTTGTACTTACTGTACCTCCGTAATAGCTTCCCTTTATTTATTAGCTCTTCATTTGAGAGGCGTGTACGTAGCCCCTCCCTTCTCTGTCCCCTGCAGTTCTCTGAATTATCCTCCAAGCCTCAGCCAATTTGTTTATATAAATCAAACTCTGATAGATTTATGATGGTGTGGCAATGCGCACCATGGAGGCAGGCTGGACATTGGAATAAAAGGAACAGTGAGAAGTAATTTGGCCTGCTGCCAAAACAAAGTAAATCTTGCCAGTTAAAGCACAGAGCCACTCTCTGTGTTAGCAGTCTCCATCATCCTGCAGCCCCACAGTATTCTCCTATACAGTCTGCCCACTAAAATTTTTTATTCCGTAGGTTAAGTATATCCCCATTGCTCAAACAGGCTTTTTTAACCTTTTAGTTTTTGTTTTATTAAAAAAGTTAAAGAATCACAAATATTGTGCATTTGTAATTTTATGGTACACAATAGTAGATCCTGTTAATGTTCCGTAGTAGAAGTAGGGGAATTTAAAAGGTTATTTCTTTATTTTTCACTCATAATCAGGCTTTTGGACAGAACCTTCAAGACTTGAAAAACTGTAAAAGGTGGACTTACATCAGTGCACTGTTAATTCCTTTAACATGCAGTAGTGCACCACCAGTCTTAGAGAAGGCTGAGGTTTTCCCGATGCTGTTTGCAGCCCTGTGTTGACATGCACTGCATTCAGCCTTTATTCTTCAGCTCACACTGTTGAACCCTATTACAGTAGTTTTCCTTGTTTTGTGTGAACTTTCCCACCTGTGGTGATAATTAATTAACTTCTTTTACCCTGACTGTTAACCTCAGTTCTTAAAATAGTTGGATTGTTTTATTCCCAAATTAATCTATTCCATTCAAAGTAGAAACTACTTTTTTGTATCAATATTTTTTGGATCAAATTAAAAAACAAACAAACAAAAAACTCTAATAGTTTCCCAATTTTATGTTACAATTTCCTAAATGTTGAATTTCGGAATAAAACAATTCACTTGTAAAGGTTTCTTTCAACTAAATGTTGCCATTTTAAAACATCACTATATTCTAAACAGCAATGTCGTCCCCTACAGTCCTCCAGACAGCAGTCGGTTTGATTCATCAGGCAACCTCAGCCCAGCCAGCTCCCAGCTCAGCTCTGAATTTGAGGAGCGCAAAGATCCCACTGGCCCTCGTCCTCCTCTTAATAGCCAGCCGTCCACGTGGGGAGAAGAAGAGGAAAATGAGGAGGAGGAGGTTGAGAAAGAGCTGCATCCACTACCAGAGCCTGGCTCAAACAAAGATTTGAAGGACTGTTCAGTCATCCTACCTAAGCCAGTGGTCGATAAGCATTATGACAAGACTCAGTCAGACATCTGGTAAGTGAAAAAAATAGGGCTATCAAACAATTATTAAAAAAAAAAAAAAAAAAGTGATTAATCACTGAATTTCAGTATTTAATCTCGATTAATCACTTTTTTTTTTTTTGTTGCATTTTACAACTGTTTTTAAGTCCTTAACAATGTAATGCAATTCTTATCAGTGTTTCTTGATTGGGAATCAGATGCCAATGCTCAGATTAGCACTTCATGTCATTTTAATTTTTTTAACAGGCGTTTTGTTTTGTTGACCTACTTGCAAGCACAACCATGGTGGTTTGCGCATGCGCCTTGTGGTTTACTTCCAGTATGTATTTGAGTCTAAAATTACATAAAATGCTAAGCTGAGTCTAAAAATAACATAAAGTGATAAAAAAACAAGTCACAACAAGCACACAGGACCATTTAGAGTTGTTGGAAAGTTTATGCCAAGTTTATGACTACCAGTATTTGAGCTAAGCTAATTAGTGGTGGGCAAAGTAATTTGAAAGAATTGGCAAGGACCATTGTTCAAAGGGACTGACATTTCTTTATTCGTAAGGAGAAACAGCTTAACTGACTATTTTTATATATATTGACCCCAAAGTTAAAATTTGCATTATTTTGATGTAGTCTTAAACGATATATGGATGCTCAACAAGTTTTAGAAGAAGAAGAAGTAACTTTATTAATCCCCTTGATGAAACTGATCCTCTGCATTTGACCCATCCTATTCATAGTTAACCTGAACTACTCACACTAGGAGCAGTGGGCTGCCACAGTACAGTGCCCGAGGACCAACTCCAGATCTTTTGCCACTGCCTTGGTCAGGGGCACCGACTGGAGTATTAACGCTAACAAACATGTCTTTGATGATGGGAGGAAATCAGAGCACCCAGGGAAAACCCACACCACCACTGGGAGAACATGCAAACTCTGCAAACCCAGGACCTTCTTGCTGTGAGGCAACAGTGCTAACCACAAAGCCAACGTGCTTCCTGTGTTAGGTTTTGCTTGCTCACAGGCCTTTAAAAGATCCCGTCATAATGAGCCTCCAGTCTTTAATTCTTAAGATAAGGCTGAGTATTTGAATTAGTTTGATTAATGCATCATTGAAGTAGTATTTTAGTCAGACTTCAAAAATGTCAACCTATCCTTTTGCCACGAGATTCGGGTGATTGATTTGATTTTTATATTGGTTCATGTCTGCCATCCCTTTTAAACTTGTCCCTTCAAATTTATGAATCTTTTTGTTTTCTCTTTCCCAGTTTCTTTGAAGATGGCCCTCCACCCTGTTCTCCATCCAAAGTTCGCTGGCTGAAAGCATACAACAAAGTGAGAGTACAGCTCCTTGAGGTAGAAAGACTCGATTTTGTCTGTCCTACTCAATTACTCTCTTTGTCTGTTTCTCTTTCTTACACAGCCTCACATACATATTAATTATTCATATACCACTGTAGTCTGTATACGACACTGCATTTATCCACCACGGAAGTCCAGTCCTTGGCCAGAAAAGGAAAAATAATCAATCTCGTAAAATTCAGCATGAAGATTTACATGTACAGCCACATGAACATTTTTATTTCTCTCTCTCAAAACTCTCTCTTATGCAATGGTTCTTTCTCTACGTCTTATCTGCTATGGGTTGGTTGAGTTTCCGGTCATGCTACAGAGATTTGCACCAGTTTTATGGTCCTTAATTGTTTCCACTTTCATCTGGAAGACCCTTTTTGAATGTGTTTTTTTTTTCAGATGTGGCTATCACTCAGCTGTTTCAGAAAGGTTTTTTGTTCATGATATTGTACTGTGAGTTGAAACAATTCCTCAGTTTACCGTACCAGGGTGGTTTACAGTTGACTGCAGTGTCGTGGTCTGTGTTAGTATTAAGGAAGTAAATTCCATCCTAAGGACATAAAGGGAAACTGGGAGGTAAAACCTTGCATACACACATTTACACACACTTATGACTCATATTTACTCTCATATTTACACTCTTTCTCGGTGGCTTATCCACACCCAAATTATAAGCACTACATGCAAAGGTGCTGCCCCACCCTACTTTTAACCTTTTTAACTGTTTTCTTCTATCAGGACACTAGAAACAAGTGTCTGTTCTTTTGTAAACCAGAAACAGAGAAATGACTTTGTCATTTAGAACCAACTCTTACGGTGTGTTGCTGACAAAAGCTCAGCCGAGAGACTTGTTTGAATTTCACTTATACGCCTTTGGGGTTATATTTACTGAGAATCAGTTGTTCCTTTTAGTTGTAAAAAGCAAAACTACTGTCTTACATGGACAAGATGTTTTATAAGGTATTCCCATGTTGGACTGGAAAATACACAAGAAAGACATGGAAAGTCATACAAACAGTAGCTTAAAGTGATTTACTACGGCCATGTGATCACACCAAATTTGACCTAAAATCGAGGAAAGTTTTGCACAAAAATAAAAGCAAGGAGGAAAGATGCTAAAACATTGGCCTTTTTTATCAAATGAAAACCGACAACAAAAGACTAGGGACTCAATTTTCGTGAATCTGGGCGCGGTTTAGGCACAGGTCTAAGTTCTGGGCACAGGGAGCACGAGTACATGTGGTAATCTGTTTTGGTAGTTTGTTGAACAGAGACACAGGTGCATTTGCAGTGCAGCCTGGCACAGTGGTAAAGTGGGAGGAAAAGACAATTAGGTGCATCACAGCTGATTTCAATCATGGCCAATCTGATCAACTCCTCTAATTCTCTTTACGCTGTGGCGTATTGTCAATTCCAACTGAAGAAGGAGCTGACATGGTGCCAGCCAAACCTTACACAGGAGGAAACTGACATATTCTCCAGGAGGTTCAGGCTCGTAATGGCAATTTATCTTTAACAACCCTGATGAAGAGCAGTGTGCTCGTAACTTCACTGATGTTGTTGTGTAAAAAACAGAAACATTCCATATTAATTTAGGTGTTTCATGTCTGCAAACTTCACAGATAAAGTAAGGCCTATTATCACAGCAACACCAAACATGCTTGTAACAGCTCGAATAGATAAATAAAAATCCAAAAAATCTCATAGAACAGAAGTCCTGTCCTGTTTTTTAGAGCTCTTTATGAAATCGAGACTAGAGGTTACATACATGTGCCTTCTGTCCTGAAGCTATTCTTTAAATAATTAAAAATAACTTAAAATTAATTAGTAGCCATGCACCCCGCTATAAAGAAAAAGTATCTAACACCAAAACTCAACAGTTTTGGTGTGATCCAAGCATGTATCTTAACTTAGGTGTTTAAAAGTGAAAAAGTCAAAATTTATCAAAAAGATCAAATAATT
>JAQFJA010000022.1:7282394-7293054 GCA_029874485.1 Naso brachycentron
ATTTCCCCTTCCAGACACACACACACCTATAATGAAGCCTCAGTACACTACATGTGTTATATCCTACCTGAATACTCAAATTAACATTTGTCTAAATGATGTTTCCGATAACTAATCCCACTGTGTTGGCTGTTGGTTACTCTGCTGTTTGAGTTAGGGCAAGAACCAGAAGTAGAAACGGTGTTGATTCTGCTGCAGTGTCCCTCTGTGTGTGTGTGTGGGGGGGCTTATGTGGCTGTTAAGGACTGATGACGCCAGCTGACAGTATCCTATATAACCCTGTGATTTTTACCACTCGGTGCAACAGCTGCAATCATTACGCCAAGTCAAAACACTGTCGGTAGCACTACAGTCATTACTGGTTTGGATGCTGTTGGGAGGGGTGCGTGAGCTGCGAGTGACTGCACTTTATGTATGTTCTAACGCGTCGTCCTGCTGTTGGATGGTGCATTGCTCTGAGGAGGAGCTTGGAAAGAGTCGGCTGTCTTCAGCCATCATGAGGTGTAAATGAAAGTGTCTGCTAGAATACTATTTGTCCTCTCAGTTCAGTCAGCAGCATTTTACAGAAGGTTTTAAAGACTAGCTGCTATAGGGGCGATGACCAAATTGTCTTAAATTGCTTTGATGACATGTGTACGGGCTAGGCAGGCTAGTAGATGGGTATATTTAGTGATATGTTGCTGGTGGCTAAAGGTCACATTGAAATATTTGAACTACAGTACCAAGAAATGATGAACCCACTCAGTAATTTACAACTGCTCAAATTTGTTGGCGCTATCAGAGCTGCGTCTCTTAATTTATCCCTCTAAGTGGTTTTGACAATCACCTTCTCTGCTTCGACTGTTGTTGCCTCTTCATTGAAATTATGTAATGTTCACACAAATGTCAACATCAAGACTCCCACTTTGGAATGTCTGCTAAAATTTAAAATAAAGTTCTGTGTGTTTGAACAAAGTTCAGCTGCATGACGCGAGCTTGTACCGACTGACCTGCAGGTGGGTCTGAGTGGTAGAAAAGGTTAAAAGGTTCAGAGAGACAAAGACTGAACTGTGGCAAGCCTCTCTCTTTTTTGATCTGATCATGTTCTAGCTGCTGTTGGAGTCTGTTTTCCTCTCTGAAGTTGTGATAAGTCCCCTCTTCCTCTGTGATAAGGTGCCCATGCATAACATCAGAGCTGTATTTGGTTAATAGGCTGGCTGGGATGATGCAGTGGCTGTGTGTTTCCATGTTTAGTCCCACCTTTTGATTGCAGCCCTGTAGCACAGGTGTATTTTCATCATCCTACTTTGTTTTAAATACTCCTGACCACACACCACCGGCTTCAAACAGCACCAGCAACCAGCCGTCTGTATATAGACTACTTCCACTATTCCACTGTGGCCACTTGGCCCTCTTGTGCAGCCACTCAGCTATCTCTAACCCTTATTTCCTCAAGCCACGGATGAGTGAGATTCCTCATGCCTTTCAGTGTTTACTCAGCAGGGGGGGAACTGCTGATTTACTGTTGGTTCCTCAAAGACTCTCACAATATTCCCCCACTGCTATAGCCTCCCTCCCCAGCCCCAGTAAACCTAAAACAAAACCCAGTTCTACTTTTTCTCCTAAGCTGTCATTTTTGTGGGTACCACTTCTCAAGCACATTGCTGTCAAGGCTTCGGAGGATGTTTTATTACGTCACAAATCTCAGAGCTTTACTGCTTTGACCTGTGTAATCCTCTGTGGTTGCAGGAAGATCTTTGAAATGTCTCAGGAAAATAGCACTGGGGAAGTGCGTCAACAGTAAACATGAGTGTTTGGCGGCTGTGTACATGCATGTGTTGGACCACGGGAATGTTTTTTCTGTGTGTTCAGGCTTATTTCTTTACAGCCTCTGAATTGCTGGTGGGTGCACATCACGGGCAGTCGTTAACACTATGGGCAGGGCGGGAAGAGCCTCCGTCGGCGCTTTGATAGCTTGTATTTTGAGCAAGGGAGAGACCAGGCTCCCTCATTCTCCCTCTGGGGAAGAAGACCCACCCAAACGTTTGGAGACAAAATTACCTGCTAGCTTGTGTCAGTGATGGCTCTGCAGCCTGAAGGTAATTTCACGTAAACGGTGGGGTTTTACTCCTAATATGACATTTGCTCTGGGAGGTTTGGTGGTTTTTAAGCTGTTGCCCTTCATTTTTAAAATTTCCCCGCAGGGCGAAAAAGGGAAGTATTTTGACATTTCTACAACCTTTCAGCCAACCATGGCTCGAAAGGAAAAACTCCCTTTTTTTTCTCCTTCTCCTCAACTCAACCCTTCACCTCCAAATGCCACAGCACACGATCAGTGTCCTTCAGTTTCATGTCTCAGTTGCCTTTTGCAGCTGAGTGTACTACTTCCCAAAGTAAATACTAGGAAGGAGGGAAAAACAGCCCATCAGACTACCACGAGACGTCAAGCTTGAGCCAGGCAATCTTCTGAGAGACTCACTGCAATGTGATGATCAGTTGAGTCTTTAGTCTGCGTGAGCAAAAATAAAATGGCTTTGACTTTTAATGTTCAAAGAATATCTTTGTAAGATGGTAACTGAGAACATACTGACCTTTAATGGTTTGGAATTAATTTGAAAACTGTCAAGAAATCCCCCAGTTCTTAGAAATGATTCCATCCAAGGCAGCAATTCCTATGTCACTTTACAGAGCGATGCTTTTTAATTGAGAAATTTGAATATTCTCTGTTTTGTTTTGGTTTTTTTTAAAGATATTTTTGGGGGGTTTTGTGCCTTTATTAGGACAGGACAGCTGAAGAGTGGACAGGAAACAAGGGAGAGAGAGGGGGAACGACATGCAGCAAAGGGCCACAGGTGGAATCGAACCTGTGTCCGCTGCGGCGAGGACACAGCCTCTGTATATGAGGCACTCGCTCCACCGACTGAGCCACTGGGTGCCCCAATATTCTCTGTTTTTAAATCCATTTAATTCCTAACCAGACTTTTTTTTTTTAACACATTGAGACAGATGGCTTCACACACATGCAGACACACACACCACCGGCATGACTATAATTAAAACCATCTATCCAACCTAAACAAACCCCCCCTGAAGTTGGGAGGTGAGCTGTGGCATTTTGTTTGTTTACCTTCAGCAGCCACCCAGTCAGCAGCCAGGCTAAACCAACATCAATGTGTTAAAAGTTTGCTTTTGTCAGGCCGGGGCCTCGACTTGTGTCCCCCTCCTTTAAATCCTTCAGCACAGCTACTACTACTGCACAGACACCTGGAAGCCAAATGTAAATCAGTGTGTCTCAGTTGTCGCTTCTTGTAAGCATCCCGCGCTTTGTTTTTGGGATTATGGGGAAGGCTGCAGCTGGCGTGTGTGCAGCGGAGCAGATGAGAACAGACACTCTTGGCTTCAGTGCATGAAGACATGGTGGTGGAATCCTTTTGCTTCACAAAACCAAACTGATTCGCAGTTTCTGGCCTGAGAACAGGATTTCGGTTTTGTTCAGTTTTCTGTTTTTCGTTTGTCATTCAGATTAAATTTATTGACCGTTTTGAAAGGTGTCATAAAATTTAAATCCGTTAAAAATATTTAAAGAAGCTTCAAAGTAATCCAGAACAAACAAGATTATCAATAAAACACTACAAAGTACAAATATTTCTGAAGATGAGATTGAAAACACTTCAATCTGACCTGCATGTGCTGTTTGGCAACAAAGCGCCCTGATCTAAGAGACACAGCTATGAGAGAAGAGGATAAAGTGCAACATCTGAACTCATGGTGTCTTCTGAGTTTTTTGTATTAGCAGAAGTCCATCTGCTTCTGGCAGTAGGGCTGCAACTAATGATTATTTTCATTATCAGTTAATCTGCCAATTATTTTTACGATTCATCGATTAATCTTTTATTTCATGAAATGTCAAAAAGAATGCTCAAAATGCTCATCTTAATTTCCCAGAGCCCAATGTGACGTCTTCAGATTGCTTCTTTTATCCAAACAACAGCCTGAAACACAAAGACTCCTCATTTATTTTCATTATTGACACAGAGAATCGGCAAATCCTCACATGTAAGAGGCTAAACAAGCAATTCTTTTTACTATTTCATTTAAAAAATGAGTTAAACAATTAATTGATTATCAAAGTAGTTGGCGATTAATTTTCTATTATTCGATTAATCGTTGCAGCTCTATCTCGCTTCAGATAGTTTCAGGACAACTTGTGGCAGTGTTAGATTTTAGAACACATTTCTGTCTCTGTGTTCTGTGATCTGAGGTCCATTTGAAGACGTGTCTGTGTGGATTTGAGTAGTTCACGAGATGAAGGTTGGACTCGACAGATCTGCAACAGCATCAAATGAATCAGTCCAGCTGAACTTCCTGATGTAACTGGTGCCAGAAATGAAACAATGAACTTTGTATTCAACTGAGCAACCTGGCACCAGTCTGCCTTCTTTTTTCCCCAACACAGATTCCTCAGCTTTGGTCAGTAAGAGCTGCCCGATATCCCTGTTTTTGTATCCGTATTATAATTTTTATTTACTCATCATCAATCATCATCAATTGATTGTTCAGTTCACACAAAATGTCACTCAATGAAAATAAGGACACGTGCCCGTGGCAGTTTTCTAGAGCCGTGCTTTGTCTGAATGACAACTAAAAACCAGATGAGATTTGGTTAATAATGCTATTAGATGAAGAAAAGCAGCGACTCCAAAATAGGAAAATGGCTTAAAACACAGGGAGCAAGTATTAAAATGGTCCTTGCTTAAGTTTCCATTAGTTGACTAACAGTTGAAGCTCAACATCCAACCAAAACAACCCCCTTTACATGGTAAGATAAGCAGGCGTGGGATCAGGGAGTTGGTGGTTTGGATCCCAGCTGGGAAAAGTGAATAAGATGTGTTCTCATTGCCTGATCACCTGCTGCTGTTGATGTGCTCTTCGTTTTAACCCCAAGGGTGTCATAAAGGCTGCTTTGTGGATATAGTAGATGTCTGTGGTTGTACTTGGAAAAGAAGAAACTGTGACCAAATGAGTCTGTGGTATAATACAGATAAGAAAAGGGCAATTTAAGGAGTAAACAAAGTACCAAACACAGTTGACTTCTGTCAGGGTGTCCCCCCTCTCTCTGCCTCAGTCAGACCTGTGATCTCCCTCTCTGTGGGGAAAACCACATGGTGCAGCAGATGCTCGGGCCGCTGTGCTCTGACTCCTTACACTCGTCTTTCTCATGGAAATGGCCGTGGCTGTCTGGCTGAATAATAGCGATGGTCTGTGTGTGCACGTGCGCATTATGGTGCGGCAGGCGTGTGAAAGTGGAAGGGAGGATGGTTTGCCTCCCTCATGTGGGTGGAGGCTTTAAGGGAACATGTGAATAAACCGGGCTTGTTTTGGTATCCATATGGAGCAGTGTGTTCCTGCAAAGGCAAACAACTCTGTTTGTCAGACTATTAATGCTTCTAAATAGTGTCTGTTAATTCTCTCTGGTCATATCAGAGGATGTTTATATTCTTTGTTTTTCTGTTTCTCTTACGTTAGCCTTCTCTGCAAAGCTAAATTATCCCAGGACAATGAAACTCTAACTTTATTTGAAGTACGTGAGCCAGTGTGTGGGCAGGTGCACTTTATATATCCTGGCATCCCCGTATCCGTCCCTGGCAGCACTGCAGTGCATCAGCCATAAAGGCTTCCTGACTCGGCAGGCAGCCACGGGGCAGCATATTGTCAAGGAGGTGGGGGTGTGAGGAGTTGTGACGGTGTGTGGGGGTGGGGTTGTTTTGCTCTGCACGGACACTCCCACACAACCCCCCTGATGTGAAAAGACGCTTTGTGTTTCCCCTATGCAGCCGTAAGTCTGCCTGGCATGGGACTAAGCCAAAGTGCCAGGTTCAGAGGTCAGGAGGCTGGCAGTGGAAAGTGTGTGTGAGCTTCTTGTTCTGTCTTTGTGAGGACCAATAGAGTTTCAGACCTGGGAGTGAGGACCATGTAACGGTCCTCAGGTCTTTTAAGGGTTAAAGTGAGACTGTGTCACTCTTGAAAGAGGAAATAACAAATTCCTTCCCTTAAGAATAAAAGGTTTTATAAACTGGTTGTGTCAGTACAGCCTTACCTCGTTTGGTATGATCAGTAGCCTCGATTGGCAGATGAGAGGGGTGCAAACTCTAGATGTATAGTCAGCTCCTTGTAAGCCACCAAAGCCACTACAGTAAATGTTTTGGTCAGTGCTGGCCTGGCGCTTGCACCCTAGCACAGGACCACACACGTGTTTCTTCACTTGTCATAATCTACCCTGCATCATGATCTGTTCTGCCTCTTGGACACACACTCTGGGTCATGCACACACACACACGTTCACAGTGGAAGAAAACAGGCAACGTGATCAAACAATGTGTTTTCAGAGCCAAACAAGTGTCATGACATCCTGCAGGGCTACGGCTCAAAATTTCTCACGAGTTTTTTTTGGTGTACTTTTATTCCCATGTCTGCGTATGAGAGCACACACTACCTGATAAGCTTAGTAAGTCGTGACTTGCTCTTTGTGAGTCAGAGTTCACTATGAATAAAGGAATTGTCCTGTTGAAGATTTATTGACGCATCAAATGGGAAATCTGCAAGATGAATCAATTTTGTTGTCTTTGAGTTCAGTGTTCTAAAAGTCCGCTCTGTTTGCTTGCAATTTGCTTTGGTTGTACACATGCAGGTTCCATAAAGCAAGGCACCAATACTGCCAGGGTTGAGGGTTCAGTCCCATGTGAAGCTCAGGGGGGTCAAAACAAAAAAAGCATCTAGTGTTTTTTATTGTAGATGACTCTTGAACCTCCCACTTTTCTTTTCTCTCTTTTTTGTGTCTGAAACCACAGTTTGCTTTTCAGCTTTTTTAGTCGACCGTCTCTACATCGAAATGAACTAAACCCAAACCCAGAAAGCTTAAAATGGACAACAGGGATCCAGAGGAGGAAGGGTGTTGACCACGTCCAAACCAATTTCCAAACAAACCTTCGCTGTCTGTGTTTGTGTCTGAGAGCTATTTTAGATTTGTTCAGCCATCCTGCATCAGCGTCTGCGGTGAAATATCTACTGGGCAAGAAGTGAGGAGTTTGGACTGACTGTTCCTGTGTTAATCTTCTCTGTCTTTGCAGGACAACATGCCTCAGACACCACCGTTCACGGGGCAGCTGAACACCAGCAGCTACAACAAGAACTTGTACCAAACCAAAGAGGAGGGCTGCCCCGGCCTCTTTTACCATGACAACAACCTGGTGTCCGGGTCCCTGGAGGCCCTCATTCACCACTTGGTCCCAACTGTGGACTATTATCCAGATGTGAGTATTAGCTCTTTTCCATTTTACCTTTTTCAATTACCCGTAGTGTTTTCTTTTCCTTTGTGGTTTCATCAAAGTAAGGAGGTAAAGCCTTTTTCTCTTTGTTCTGTCTGAGCAGCTCTGGTGCTTTGAGACACTGTTCAGTGCCAAAGTCACTTTTATTTTCTTCCTCTCTCTTTATCTCTCTTTTCTTCTTGCATCTTTTTTTCTCCGTACATCAGGGATTGAAAGTTTCAACACCCCCTACTTCCTATTTCTGTGTTTTATTGTTAAGATATCACTCCCTGAGCGGTTTCATGTTGTTTTAAAGCCAATTTTCAAAGTTAAATGATTAATTTGTTAACATGATTATGCTGTTTATAGAAAGTTTGTTTTCTCTCTGCAGAGGACGTACATCTTCACCTTCCTACTCAGCTCTCGCCTCTTCATCCACCCATATGAACTCATGTCAAAGGTGTGTCACCTGTGCATGGAGCAACAGCGACTTGGCGATCCCCAAGCTGACAAGGTATACCCAACAAAAAAATCTCTGCTTCACTACAGCAAATTTCTAGTTCCTCTTTATTTTGTAGGAGCAAGTGAAATCTTATGTTCTATTAAATCCTAGCTGTAAACCTTCTGCAAACTATGGACATCCAAAATTTGATTGTTTAGAATTCTTATGTGTTTATGCTGAATTCCCAGATGAGGGTCAAGAAGATTGCTCCCAAGATCCTCCAGCTGCTGACAGAGTGGACGGAGACTTTCCCATTCGACTTCAGGGACGAGAGGATGATGCGGAGCCTGAAGGAGTTGACCCACCGGCTGGCCAGTGGAGATGAGGTCAGTCCTGCCTCTTTTATGCTTCATGTCATAGACATGCATAGAAAGAGTTTTTCTTACTTAATGAGTTAAGTAACAAAGGCTTGCCTGCTGATTAGATAATATGCTTAATTAAGGTGTTATCACAAGCAGGGGAGTGCTGTTTCATGGACCACACGAGCAGCAAAGCTATAGACAGAGACAGATTTTTGCTTATATCAGTGGAGGGGGGAGGGGGGCTATCTCTGGCAACAAAGCTGTTTTGACGCTGGCTGAGATGAGAGAAAATCTCCTTTGTTCGTGGGCTAGGTGGCTTTTTTGTCAACTCTGTAGCGCTCCTTCCTAGGCAGCATTTGAATTGTTCCACTGCTGCAGAGCTGAATGTCCCGGGCTTAGCGCGTCGTCAGCCTCAACCGCGCTGTTGGGATGAAAGTTTTTTTAGTGGCGCAGAACTGTTTTTGTCCTGTGCCCTCTGTTATCTTTGTAGCACATGCAGACCCTCCATTGTTTAGACATTTTGATGGAGAAAAGCTGTTTTGACAAGCAATGACTCATGTTAGCATTTCCTGTCATGCAGAAATGGCAAAAGTTAGTGTAACATTGAAATGATGAACTTAAAAGTATCCATGTACACTTAATGGAATGGTTTGATGTTTTGGGAAAATCTGCACAGTTGTTTTTTTGTTGAGCGTTAGAGGAGAAAATTGACATCGCTCTCATTAAGCTGGTAGCCAGTTAGCTTAACTTGACTCTGTACTTAAGCAGCACCTCTACAGCTCACTGATTAAAGTTTATATCTTTATCGACTGATTTGTAAACAGTCATTAAGGTGTGGAAATGCCTTTTTATGTTTTCATGGGGAGCTGCATGAAGTAAGTGTTAATTTGAGAGAGCGTGGCACACTGTTTCCCCTGCTTCTGGCCTTAATGCTAAGCGCTAATCACTTCCTGGCTGTGACTCTGCACCCAACACTCATTTTATCCAACTGTGCACTAAAATAAATGAGCATATTATTCCAAAATGTTTATAAACTAATGTTCTTTGCACTTTTTTGTGCAGCGTGATGATTTTCTTGCTCTGTTTTCGAATCCAAGTCAAGCTGGTTTTATGCTGCCTTGTTGGAGTGAGATGTCCTTAAAAACAAGATTTATTCTCAGAGAAAACAACAGTGTTAAAATGAGAAAACCCAAACCTCCAAACCACCATTTGTGGAGTGGTTCTCTGGATTTGTCACAGTTTTTATCTTTTCCTGCTACAGTTAGGTTAGAACGGCCACATATCAAGTCAATGTTCTTTTCCCTCCATGTCAACGGTGATCACGTTTCCACTCTAATTTTCTCCCATCTGTACAAATAATTTGGTTAGTCATCATAAATCAGGGTTCTCTTCTGCAGGTCTTAATGGATTCACATGTGTTCTGGTGTGCTCTGTGTGGGAATGATTTGTTCATCTGAGTTGGCGTATATATTTTTGTGGGGTTGATAATAACAGTAAGGCAGCTGAGATAGTACTGGAGGACACTATCCGGCCTGATGAAGGACATCCCTCCCTCACGAGACAAGGAAACACAATCCACCCACCGCTTGTGTTTTTAATGCAGGTTTCACATGACTCATCAATAGTACAAGCCTGGGTATTGATCCCGATGTAATCACAAAATCAATCCATTTCTCACATGACACATTCACGTGTCGCTTTGTGCAACCCCCTGGCCGTAGAAGACATCTTAAACTGACCATCAGTAATAGACTCTTTCTCAGTTTTGTTGATGGTCACACAAACATCTTTTAATTTCACAGTACACTGGCTGCTTTAATGTCGTCACACCAAATATATTTTTGAGGGTTGAAATCAGTTCTGGCCTTGAGAAACAGAAAGCCATTCAACACAAGATTCTCTGGTACTTTCCATGAGGTGATGTCATGTTTGCTACCTTTAAAAAGATAAGATAACAATTATTTCTTCTAGGAATTAATGAAACCTTGCCCCTCATTTAATTTTGAAAGTTAGTAATCATACATGTCTTTCATTTTAGCCATAATTTCTGTTGAACATCCTTGGTTACGGCCTCAAACAAGTTTAAACAAGACAAAGAACATACGTGGGGGCGTATCAGCTGCAAATGTGGTGTTAATTGAGGGATCATGCAGGAAATTTCCATCCAGAAGTCATTATTTTCTTCACTCATTTATATAGGTTTTGTTTTTATTTAATGTCCAGTTTGTTCACTTCCTAACATTAACTGAGGTGAAAGCGAAAGCAATAGCTAACAAAGAGTTGTTTGTAATCCCTCATTACATGCAGCTGTGGTAACCATGACAGGTGTTAAGGAGAAAAGTTGATCTAGCATGTAGATTGTGTAATAACTCATTTACTTTCATTTCTCTTCCAAATACATCATTTAGAAAATAACTTGCCCAAGCAGGTTACTTTGTTGTCAGACTGGTCACAGTGTGCTCAGACCGCAGCAAGAAGTAAAGTGATACCATATCTGATAGGAGAGATGGCGTCACAAAAATACCTTTCCTCACAGTCCCAGACTATCCTTAATGATTTGTGTAGGAAACTGA
>JAQFJA010000022.1:7293154-7304927 GCA_029874485.1 Naso brachycentron
TGATTTGTGTAGGAAACTGAACAGGATGCTGCCATTAACTGACCCTGTATTAACAGAATTAACGGTGGAAAAGCTCTTTCGGTGAGTAGCTAAAGGCTACAAACACTAGATCTATGTGCTGACAAAGCAACCTTTCGCTGTACTTGAACCCCCCGCAGATGTGCTGTGATATTATGTAAGCCATGTGCTCATGTTCTCATGATTAGTACATGTGACCAGGAACGTTTTTTAAGATGTATGATTCCTGGGTTTATAAATTGCCACAAGCAAATGTTTATGAAGCAAAGTTGTGTTATTGTTTACTCATGCCTCCAAAGATGATAACCCATGATAATAAAATATGATTCAGGTAGTGCAACTGCCATGGGAAATCCAGCTGTTTACGCTTAAGGAAGCAGCCTGATGAGGCAACAGGGGTTTGATCAGAAGAACTCATTTGCATTTGTGTTTGTCGCAGATTCTTTAAATCATGTTTTCAAAACAAAACGCAAATGTCTGAGCATCAGCAGGTCCTGAGTACAGAGTTAGATGCTGGTTCTTCAGCGTGCCGCCGACCACAGCACTCAGGGAAAGGGGTTGAGTCCAGAATAGACGGCCCGAGCATCTGGTCAAAGTCGTGTCCAGACCACACTCAGAACATTCCAGGACCTTGATCTCTGTAGTAAGACTGTCATTATGGATGTGGTTGGATATATAGGGAAGCAGCAGCTGAGAAGAAAACAAGCACTGTGATCTTGATCTGACCTCATTTGGTGGTGCTGAGAGTCCTTGCCTTCCCTCGAAACGCGCAGTTTTTATTTTGCACAGTTCTTTTTTTCTTTACTTTAATATGATGAGATTAAACAGATCCCACATTATAGATCCAGATTGGATGCCTGGTCCTTTCAATATAAGGCAGACTCTTGGACAAACATTGCTGTTTTTAATCAAAATATTGCATGCACAGTGCACTTTTATGAGACATGCATCTGCATTGAATGTTTAAGTGGCTCTGGGAAATTCAGTGTATGCATACCAGTTTCTCCCACTGGCCATTACAAGTAAATGTTGAAAAATAAAAACTTCAACACTTTTAGGTGGTTAGTGTGACTACTTCATTACAAAACTTATCAAAGGGAAGCAAAGCGTATAATTTCCACTCTTCTCTGAGTGAAATAATTGCTTACTCCTGCTTACAAAAGAAAAGGATAAAATACAACTTCACTGCCTAAAAGAGTGCCTTTTAGCTCACCAGGATCTAAAAAGAACAACTGTCTCCATCAAAGAAAACCAAAGTATTATGCTATGAATCTGAAAAACTATCACAAAAAAAGGTAGATAAATTAACCAATCAGCACGAACTGGCAACCGTTGCAACAGAGTAGGCTACAGCAACTAGGGGGCAATGGACTTAGCCAACCCTAACGGATATGTAAATTTAATTTTAGCCTATTTGCTTACACTTCAAATTGTGCTAACTGGTTAGAAGCAATTATTTTCACCACACATAATGTCTAGTGAGATTTAGGTACGTCAGGCTTCATCGGTTTTACCATTAAAACTCCGGCAGGAATGGAAACTCTGGCTGGAAGGTATCTCTGCCCTGTCGTGACTTGGCAACATGGATGTGTTTGTACATAAAATTATCCTCCGCACTTTTACTGTCTGTTCATTAGTGCTGCTTGGCTAACCTGCTAAAAACAGTCAGGCCTTCAGCGTGGGTCAGGTAAAACTCCACAGGACGCGACCCCGTTCAGCCAAGAAAAACAGGACCTCTACAGATTTGATGGCATAAGCCAACCTCGCGCTCAGTCGTGGTGACTCGCGCTGAGCAGCCGTCTGCCACCTCAGGATCACTGCCAGGGTCGATAGCGTAGGGAACAGCGTGCCCCTGCTAGGCTCCCTCATTTGCAATAGATTTGATGAGCAAATGTGAATCCCTCTGCTTAGAAATGTCAGGCATGCTGTTGTCTCCAAGATCTGTGACTATATTTATCCGACCCTGGCCTGTCCTCTGTTTGTAGAGGGGACAGAAGCTACGGCAGATGGCTGACTTTGAAGTGGCAACTGGAACAGTTTTTACTGGTGGCGTGTCTCTGTTGTCCAACTGTGCAGAACTGTGGTCAAGCATTAGCTGAGTGTATACAGTGTTTATAATGATGCACAATTTCCAAATTTAGTAATTTGTGCAGTGTTGCTATTATTTTGGTTATCTTTTAAACCCTGCTAGATTTTGCATTTATCCCTTTTGTCTTGTCAACAGTTCTCAGAACTGAAGATATTCTATCTACAATGATATGAAACTGATAAAAGCTGTAAATCCTTACACAGACACTGGAGCCAGAGAATGTTTGGCCTTTTTGCTTGATCTCTGATCTCCAGTCCATTTAGATTGTCATTTCACGCTACAACTTCATTTTTCTTCTTCTTTCTCTGTGGTGTTGCAATCACCCTTGCCAAAACTGCAACATCCACGGAGCCGCAGTTGATTGGCTGACATAAGAACATGTCTGTTCATGTGCCATCACACCTATCACAGCCACATCACCAGCAGACAGGTCCATTAGTTACGCCCTGGGAAGTGAATTTAAGAAAGGGTCCCGCCCTAACTGTTTCAAGCCGAGTGATGGGAGTGTGCTCATTTTTCCCCAAGTGCCTCAACGTCGCAGCGAATCCTCACACTTGATTGCTGTCTAGGCACCGGGCCTCCGCATTCATTATAGGCCTAGCTGTGTTTCTTTCCACCCAGTTGAACTGGAGTCTTGTTTGTAGAACCCAGATTCTGGAGGCTGAATCGGCAGAAAGTTCGGGGAGAGATGTGGTCTTGAGAAAAGGAGCCTCGTCTCCCCAGATTTTTTTTTTTTTGGGTCACTATTCTGCTGGAAAGAGGCAGCGTACAGGATCATCTATATTCATACAATAACACACAATCTCCTCATACAGAAAATCAAACACACATGTTCGTCTTTCCTCTGTAGACCCTCTTATGCAACTTCCTTACCGAACTGTGTCAGCGAGGGAACAATTATCTAACCGTGGCCTGTTTTGAGTCTAAGGGAAGGTTGGAAACAGGACGACCTCTCAACCTCTGAGGCCAGGGAACCAAGAGTCTCCCTTCACTGCCCCATTTGAGCTGAGAGGCCTTAATGAGCCCGGCAGGAAGAGGCTTGCATAACATTGTGAGTGACCCTCCCAGTGCATGACCAAAAGGACGTGCTCCTGCAAAATAAATACTGGAGGCATCACATTTTGAGGGTCGTTTTGTGGTTTTGGGGTAGAGAGCTGGCATCAGTTTGCAGTCAGTTCTGCTGACATGTAGTCAACATGCGTGTTGTAAATTCCATTGAGGTTGTTATCACTCTCTGCCACAGAGGAGTGGTTTGGGTTTAACCTAAAATGCCTACAGCTGAGCTAAACACAGCGGCTGCACGCATGCTGGTGGATATTACAGTCAGCTTGGTTGTTGTAGTGTTTTTTATCCTCTCAGTCACCAAACCTAATAGAAAAGATGCAACTGGGTCAAATGCAGTGTCTTCGTGTTGTTTTTTTAACCTGCACAGAGTTCATGGCAAAGAGTTTGGCTTGTCTTTGGTTTTTTAATGGTCCAGTGAGTTTGTCATGTGATAAGGAGGGGGGTTAGGGTTAGAATGGGGTTAAATTGCTGGAGCTTCATGGGAATATCAATCCTGTCCGAACACGAAGAATAACTGGAGAATATGTGGGTTTCCCGGAGTGAGTGCAGGATAAAATCTGAAGCATCTCACGTTGAGTTCTAACTAACTGGTACTCTTCTTTTCCCTCTCTTCACTGCTCCTCTTCCCTCCGTCCTGCCCCCTGGCCATGTCTTCATCAGGTTTACAGGAAGGCCGTGGGTCAGATGAGCCAGGGTCTGATCAGGAGGTTAACGGTGCTCAGCCAGTACGAAGAGGCACTGGTCAAGATTAACGCCACGGCGACCGAGCGACTGACGGCTCTTAAGGCAAAGCCCCAGGCGGCCATCCAGAGAGACATGCTGTCCATCTGCAACGACCCGTTTACTGTCGCCCAGCAGCTCACGCACATAGAACTGGTGAGAGCAATCCAGACGTTGCAGGACTCCTCTACATGTTTTAGATCTTTTTTTTTTTTCTTTGGTCAAGGACAGTGCAAATTGATCTTCCAAACTCTTGTAACTGAGTTATCAGTCACTTATCAATCAGTTGTTGCGACGTGTCATACCAAATCAAGATATAAATGTCATCTTCCAAAGTGCAATCAGAAATCCTGCTAATGAGTCACACTCATGTCAGCACATGAACCGAAGAGAATGAGACCAAATCAATACTGGAGAGGAGAACATGTGAGGGAGGAGAGATCCTACACATATGATGGATTAGAAATCAGTGCGGTGGTCGAGGTGAGCAGAACGGCACAGCTCCTCCCATGTCTGACCTACCACAGCATTGATTTTAAACAGCTGCGTTTGACCACAGCTTTATATTCATTCCAAGTCAGTTTAACATTGAAAAAAGCAAATCAGTCAATTCTGAAAATGTAGAGGTCGATCAAGGGTTTCCTCCCAGATCCAAAAGGTAAACTTCGATTTTGCATGTTTCTATGCTCACTTTTAGTTTGTTTGCTTTACAAACTGAATTCAAACTAAAGAATCTGGAGGAAAAAACAGAGGACGTGATAAAGCTTTGTTTAAACTGGATAGGCTATTTTTAATACACTATATTCAACACCATGTCTAGAAAAATTAGATGCACCTAGCCGTCGTGTAAAATCCTGGCCGTTAAAAACAGCATGTGAATCAGAAGAAACAAATCTGTTTATTTTTAAAAGCACACCTGCTTTTTCAGGCAAAAATGAAATCCCATAATATGTCTGAGTTACCGGTGCATAGTCAGTTATGTAAATAGTCACATTCTCATTACTGTGCAGGTAGTTGATGGAATATTTTGCAGAAATTTTTCTGAAAATTTTGCAGCATTTTGTTGGAGAAGCTCTTATCAAATCATTAAGTTCTACCATGGAAAGGATCCGTAAAGTAAATATAAAATATAAAATATAAATACAAATATCTCAAAAATAAATATTGCGATGTATTAATTGCCATATTGATTTTTTTAGTACAGCCCTACCATAAAATACCATTAGCTTTAATTAACTCCTAAACTGATGAAGGCAAGCCTGTGTAGCATTAGCTGAATGGCAGCTGCTGTAGCCACAGGTATTTTTCTGAAGTTTGCAAACATTAGCTAACATTAGCCACTGAAAGCTACTTGCAGACCAGACCACGAAGTATGACTGTACTGACAAAAGGCTCGAGTTTATTGAACTGAACAAGTGTTTGATTCATTGCGTATGATTTCAACTTTTTATTTCAAAGAGGGAAAAAATGTTTTATTTTTCTTTGAAAAATCCCTTCATGGCCACTGCCATAAAACCCTTAATGATGCCTCAAATGCAAGTCCTTTGAAAGTGATGCAAACTCTTGCACAACATTCATCAACATTCACCGAACCATGGACGCAGGGTGTTGATTTTCCTTTTTGCTCTCTTCTCAGGAGAGACTGAGTTACATTGGACCTGAAGAATTCGTCCAGGCCTTCGTCCAAAAAGACCCACTGGACAACGATAAGGTAACGACTGCATTCCTTTGTAAGAATAAACCGCCAAAAAAAGGAAGCATATACAGCTCTTATGCAATCATTTATCCTGGCTGAAATCTTTTGTGCAGAAGTGTTTTGTGTCCGTCTGGTGTGGGTTAGAAGTGAGACGGCCTAGTTTCTCTTCCAGACGGATGTTAAGTTTACACAACACAGCCTGGCCGTCGCACAGGTCAGCGCGAGGCCAGGTGATTTTTAGGCTGTAACAGCAGAGCGAATATCCACCGCAGAAACACACACATTCAGAAAACCACACTCAGACACACCTCATCAACAATTTCCTCAAATCATCCCGGTGTCTGGATGGGATGGCATGCATGCACCTCATCTCCTAGCAACCACTGCTGCCAAGGGTTTGTTTTTGGGAAGGGATGTGTGTGAGTATGAGTTTGTGAGTGTGTGTGTCTGGCGGTGGGTTTTCTTGTCTGGCGTTCGGCTGCTAGGCAACAGCCCCTTTTTTGAAGCGAGGTGATGGGGGGTAAAGGCTGCCTTTGTGCCTCAGGCTAGCCTGCCTCGTACTCCCAACGAGCCACTTTGAAAAGACGAGAATAACTCTGTGTGTGAGTGTGTGCTTGCATGTTAAAATGCAACGTGTCCACTGGCGGGAAATACTACATGGGGGTGAGTGGCGTAAGGCCAATGGAATGTGTGGAATGAGATCAAGAGGAATCCACACAAAGGACCAGCATGCATAATGTGAATAACATTGGCCACTATTGTGCTGATAGAAGCAGAATAAGTTAAGTGTGGCACACAGGTCCACTTAGCCAAGGCTTTATTTTATGCTCAGTGATGCACTGAGGAAAAAAGCTCTTATCAGCTTTATTTTTCCAGTTCTGCAATATTTGTGCTTTGCAATTAGCTTAAATGCTAATTAAAAGTCTGTTGCTGTTGTTGTTGCAGAGTTGCTTCAGTGATCACAAGAAGGCCAGCAACCTGGAAGCTTATGTCGAATGGTTCAACAGACTCAGTTATCTGGTGGCTACAGAAATCTGCATGGTGAGTAATGAACGTCAGGCCACACTCACTCTCAAAAAGAACAAAGGGCTGCAGTCACTGTTTTCTTTTTAACCAAGGTGACAAATTTAAAAATAAAAACTTGATTTTTTCAATTATAAAGTCTGAAAGCCCTATATATTACATTTAAAAACAGTAAAACAGCAAATTTTCACATTTAAGATTCTGAAATCACCAAATGTTTGGCATTTCTTGCTTGATAAATGGTCATTTTAGCACTTGCCTCCAGGACTTAGGTTCAGCCTCACTCCCTGTTGCATGAAAAAAATGCAAAAAAAAAAGACTGCCACCTTGATGATGTATTCAAAGTTTATTTTATTTGACCTAATTTATTCAATTTATAAATTTCCCACAATATAAATCAGAAAAGCTGCAAATCTTCACTTTAGGGAAGCTGGAACTGATGAATGTTGGTCATTTTACAATCAACTTCAAGTGTCCCACAGAGTACAACAAATTTGCATGCTTTCTGTAAATACTGTAACAATAATACACAATTTAGGAAACAGCCTGAATCCCAACAAACACATTTACCAGACAGTGCAGACACTCCTGAGAGCTGATGCACTTTTTTAATGTTCGCTCATTTTGTCCGCAGCCCGTGAAGAAGAAGCACCGAGCACGAGTAGTCGAGTTCTTCATCGACGTGGCTCGTGAATGCTTCAACATCGGCAACTTTAACTCCCTCATGGCCATCATCTGTGAGTTCTTTTTCCTCCACTTTAAGAAAACACTTTGACGAAATTAATTCCAGGTTACCAAAAGTCTCAGTTTCTGAAGAACTCAAATGATTAAGTCATTTAAAATGTCACAGATTCAGAAGTAAATGGTCTGAGATAATATTGAATTTATGCACCAATGGGTGTCACATTTCTTAAATGTTGTCATTCTGATTCGAACTCTCCACTTTTTCCGTCTGTTCTGTGTCCCTGCACAGAGCTTTTCCTTTCGGTCGTCAGTAAATCGGATCAGTGCAGCAAAGCAATTTGTTGTTCTGTGAGAATTTCTTGCAGGGAAGTAATCTCCACCTGCAGCAGTAACCCCTCATGACTTTGTCCCGGTTCATTTCCAACTTGTGTAATTTACTTCAGTCTAATGATATCCGTGAGACTCGGCGGCAGAGGACATAGAGTAGCAGCTCACGCAGGTAATTGTCTCAACAGAATCTGATCAGAGGAGGGAGCTGCACAAGTTTTTCTTTTGGCTTTTTTGGCGTTGACTTTTGACTGCTTGTATTTGCATAGACAAGCATTCACTCGAACAGTAGCTGCCGAGTATCATGTGTGCTGTTGAAGCCCTATTCTGTAAATCTTACGAATTACTGCACCTGAGAGTCTTTTCTGATTGAGATTCTTAACATAGCCTCCTTCTTCCGAACTTGCCGTTCAGCCACTGAAATCTAAACTGTTCAAGTGGAGCTGCTCATTTGGCTGCACATTTGACTGTGTCTGTACTGAGCAGTTTCCAAGTGTGAATATTTCTTTATGTAATTAAAAAAACCCGGGTCACATTAAAATAATTTAGCCAAACTTTGAGTCCTAAAGCACCTCACACAGTTTAGAGACTTTGCCGGAGGTCCAGCTAACGGGCTCAGAGGATCCCAGAGATGCACCAGTGTTAGAGGAGAGGGCATCTGGTCATCCTCACAGGCCTGAGGGGGAGCGGAGAGGAGGGGTCTGTGTGTCCAGTGCGGGGGGGGGGGCTGGCTGAAAGAGGACACAGAACAAACCATCCAGGCAGATGGTCAGCACTGACCAGAGAGAGTGTGAGCACACCAAGAGGAGGAGGGAGAGGGAGGATGGGATGATGAGGGGCAAGAGTAGAGCCGAGCGAGAGGATATTTGAGTGCCAGCTGTTCGCTGTCTCCCCCCCCGAGACAGAGAGAGCGCCACAGGCAAATCCCTCCAACACCAGCCTCCTCTCCAGGGAACCAACAGGGTTAGACAGCGTGTTAGCGAGATAATCAGAGGGTTCGTTCACCCTCATAACGAGAAGCGAAGTCTTCTCTTTCATATTTAGCTGTATCTAGATCATTTTTTGGTTAAATGGTTCCAGGTTTTGAGATATCTGTCTCAGGGTTTTTCCCCCTATCCAACATCAGAACAGATCCAAGGTCAATGAGAAATCAACAGAAACTAGAAAGGAAAATTACTCAGTTCAAAGCAGTTAGCAGGCATTGCTTATACACGTCTTAAATGGCTGCAGCGTCGAGTTTTACAAATGATTGCCGAGATATGAGCATAAAAGAAAAGAAGGCAGATGTGCATCAGCATGTTTGAGTTAGAGCCCTGTACCCAGAAATCAGAGGACTATTTGTTGCATGTTGCAGATTTGGTAAAAGGGGTTTCAATAATCATAGTTATCAAACTGCTCTCCTTTGGAATTTTAATCAAAATTAGACTGAAAGTTATTTGGACCAGGTGGAAACTGACAACGTCCCACATAATTAAAGACCTCTAGTGTAGACACATATCTCAAAACTTGGACAAAAAAAATCCTCAAAACTATCTGCATGGCTAGATAACATTCAAATTAATAGAACTATTTAGGAAAACAGATTTATTTAATGCTTAAATTTGGGTGAACCAACCCTTAAAAGATTAAAAAATACACAGTCAGTGTTTGTTTTTGCTTTTGCTCAGGCCACAATGTGCCTGTTCAAAAAAGGAGGAGACATTAACAATATATTATTGTCCTCATAAAGAGCAGTGTGTGTCCCAGCGGGACGACGACCGCAGCCAACACCTGTCCTTACACAGACGCACACAAACACACACTGGTGTCTTTGTGAGTAGATGGAGTCGTCCTCTATGCAAGACACGTTCTGACACACACCGTCACATGCCTCTGCAGTCGGACTTTCATTCATTTTGCAGCTCTGAAAGGTCGGCTTACACTCAAAACTCTTCTCAGATTTGGTTCCTGAGAGTCGAAGTGAGTGCAGGAAGAAGTCAGGATCAGTCCGTTAAGATTCTGATATTTCTGTCTGTGGAAATCTTTTGTTTACTGTCGGGTTGTTGTGTGTCGTGCTGCTCTAGCGGTGACCCTCGGTGACTGAACCTGCGCACACACACACAAACACACACAGAGGATTACCATATGGGAAGCAGGGCTCTGGGAGGGGAAACAGGGCGTGTGTTAACTCCATTGTTCCTGCAGCCTTTTTCCTCGCTGCATCAGAAGAGACAACAGTAGAAAGAAAAGAGGAGGTGGAGGGGGTGTCAAAGGATGACTGTCGTGGGAGGAAGGGTGGGATTGGGTGGGGGCTGTGTGCGTCTGTCTGGCTGAATGGGAGAGTGCCATGTGTTAATGCGATCATGTTTGGGTGTTTTCTCGGATGTGTAATATCTCTCTCATTGTGTCCTTTTCTTCTTGTGTCCGTCTCATAGCCGGGATGAACATGAGTCCTGTGTCTCGGCTCAAGAAGACCTGGAGTAAAGTCAAAACAGCCAAGTTTGACATCTTGGAAGTAAGTTTAAAATACAGTTCAGTTGCAAAAATGTGCAGCTCTCAGTGAAACAATGTGAAAAATCAAGATCCTTGTGTTGAAGATTTCTGGATATAATCCCTCTGCCAGGGGAAAATGCAGCCTAAAATCTGCAGTTTTACATTTTCTATCGCTGTCCTCTCCTCTTTTCCTCTGTGCCTACACATATTAGCAGCTCTCTGGTTTTGTTGCGTTCGACACTGATGACTAACTGTGCTGTGGGCGTGTGGGGGAGCTTCTTTTGTTAAAGAATTGTTGGGTCAAGTGTAATGACGAAGACAGATAAACACGGTCGTGCTGAAAGCTGTTACGAACGTGGATCTAAGTGGGAGAGCAGAGACTCACACAGATCTCACACATAATGGAAAACTGCCATCAGAACTGATGTGTTTCCCCTCCTTTAAGGCAGTGAAATTAAATGTAAAGATACTGACATTGTGGTGGAAACTTGTAAGTAAAGAAAAGTTAACGAGATCCTCTTTCATATCTCATCATCTATGCATACACGATGAAGAGTGAGAGAAAAAAAGGAGAAAAATGTTCAAGATTTTATTTCCATTCAACTTTTATTTCAGCCTAAGTAGTACGTGGTCTTTTCCTTTTGAAGATTGTTGTTTTGACATCTATTCATCCCCAAAGGTTTGGATTTTAATCGCTGCTTTAAAACGTAACTCTTGGACAAAATAATTGACTGTCATTTAAATTTGACCCTTGTTTACTCTTTTGTGAGATCCCCATTAGCTTCCGCACAAGGCAACAGCTACTCTTCCTGGGGTCCACAACATATCAAAAGGGTAGAGTTGGGTAAAAAAAAAAAAGTAGAAATCTACCAAAAAATTCTTCCTCAAGTATAGAGTAAGACACCAGAAATTACATAAAACAAACAAACCTAACACCTAATATTTTGAATTAAAAAAAAAAAATCTGCGGGGATGAAGGCAGGTGGGGTCAAAGGGAGTCCAGCAGGCAGGAAGGTCCAGATGTTGAGGTGTAACTTGGATTCAAATCACACACACAGCCCCTCCCGTCCCTGTGGTACCTAAGGAAACACCAGACACTGCAGGGAAGATGCTCTCTAAACCCAACAGGCCTTCAGTCGGCCTTTAAAAGAGGAGATCTGAGGTGGAGACGAGGCAGACGGGGACTCTCTGTGGGATCCTAACGCTTTCAAAGACTCACTTCTGCTTCCCTTCACGTCTCACCGGAGTTCATCTTTCTCTTTATCGTTCCCTCTGTCAATCACACACCTCCTCACCTCTTCTCTCTTCTGATGATTTCCTTTTACCCTCCTGTTTTGTCCCTGTGAGCCTCATTTGAAGTGAATCCTGAACTTTCTGTAGCAGAGAGTCAGTTTGCTGTGATGGCTGTGTGAAGTTTACGTGCTGTTCGCTAAGTTTGAGGTCACAGACTCGGTGGCATCATGCGTGTCCTGATTCCTCCTTCACATGACCTTACAGGCTTGTTTCACTACACTGACAGTGTGAGTCACCAAACTTTGGTAATCCGAAGGGGTTAAAGTCAGTTTGTGTACAGAACGGAGATAATAAACTTGAAGAAGTGACAACTACTGATAAAGTAATGATTCACTCCACTATCGTTCTCAAAGTTTTTACACTCCTTTATTAACTTTCTGCTGGGC
>JAQFJA010000022.1:7325453-7336421 GCA_029874485.1 Naso brachycentron
GAAAGTGGAACTAGATTGACACTAATGAGCTGCCGTACCTCCAAGCTGCACTTACACTGATTTTTAAACATCCTTAATTTCTTCTACGGGTGTCTGCAATGTCCTAAATTTTAAACTGTCCAAAGTTCTTAGTCTTTTTTTCTTTTTCTTGCTGATATGTAACAAACATGTAATTGTCCAGTCCTTTATGAACACAGAGCAAACTTAAAAAAAAACAAAAACAAAGACAATTAATTTTCACTGCAGATGTCTGTCTTCTAACTCCTGCTCTGTCGTCTGCGTGTGAACAGTGTGAAGAAGCAGCTGACAGACGCCCTGAACAAGAACCAGTACCTGAAGAGGCTGGAGCTGCAGCAGATCAAAGACATGGTGGAGTGCATGTACGAGCGCACCTACCAGCAGGGAGAGTGCGTCATCAAGCAGGGAGAGCCCGGCAACCATCTGTTTGTCCTGGCAGGTGGGTTCAGCCCTGTTTGGTCGTCTTCTTCTCAGGCAGGAAACAAATTAGGAAATGAGCTTTTTGTCTGTCCACTTCCTGCAGTGGCTGATACACCTCAGATCACTGAAGACAAGATCTGTATTTCAAATCACAGACTTTTTACTTGTAATAGGGACTGCAGCTTCTCTTACAAATGTTGCATGCAGTTCGCAGACAATTGGACAAATTCCTTTGTCAAAACACTACAGCCTCAACTTTAACCCTAGCGAGGACACCCGTCACAGTCTGCAGCATGTCGCACTGTTTTGGGACTAGCCCTGTGTTCCAATACCCATACTACCTTACTATTTATTATGCCAGAAAAAGATTTAGTATGTCCCAGTACGTAATATGTGAAATGCAGCATGCCAGAAGTTCCAGGATGTTCTACTACATTCGATCGAATTTTCCAGTATGACAGTCAACATGCTTTTCTGGCCATTCTGACCCATAATCCTCTGCACAGCAGAAAATACATCACATATGTCACGTTGTGTCGCTTAGATATAAACAAAGCTGAGACAGATGACAGATGATTAACAGAATGACAGGCACCGCAATGACATATGAAGGCACATTTAAGTGTAAGCACTACATAAGTTTTGTGACTCCTATGTACAATTAATATATTAATATACTTTTTCTGCACAAAAGCCGAGTGAATAAATGCAAATAGGAAGTTACATTTGAACAAATTTTACCCTAGAATGGCTTAGAGATTATTCTTGCTCAACTTGTAATTTTCTCACTAAGGCCGTGACGGATATAGGAGCATCAGAGTCAAAGTTCAAGGCGCACTATCATGGCGGAGTAGTATGTCCCAATTGTATGCATACTGCATGCAACAGTGTGTAGTTTGTGATGTCAGCTGCACTACATACTACGAATAAAAAGCAGAAGTATGCAGTTTGGAAGCACCCATGCAATGCTTTTTTTCTGACATACTAAATAGTATAATATGGGTGCTGCAACGCAGGAAAGTACTGATCCAACTTTGCATGTCATGTAATGCCCAATAAAGAAGCAGCAGCAACATGTGACACTCTAAAGCTGATGCCTCAGCAGGTGGTTTCAATGATTAGTTCTTCCTCTCTGCTTGCTGAGTGTTCATCAGTGGGTGGAGTCTTTGGTGGGGAAAAAACCTGCAGACATTCAGTTCTCCATTCGCCATCCATGTTTTATGGAGACCGAACATGCACATCATGTAGAAAATCCTGGGAAATGATGAGTGTCTCAGGTTTGGGGCACATTTTACAGTTTTTCTGAAATGATTTGTTCCTCCTCTGCCAACTGTGCTTTCAAAATGCAAATGCATCCACTTAATGTTTAGTAATAATGGGTTTCTTCACAAGTTTTTTTTTTTTTTTTAACTTTTCACACATAAATTACGTAGAAAAATGGATTGCGAAAAGGTTTAACACAAGTGGGGGATGTCCACACACCATCCTAAGTGGGTTTTTTCTTTTTTAAATAATAAAAGTAAAAATGTTTCCCCTAAAAACCTTTTCCCTTGTCAAAGCTCGAAAAAGTGAATCAAAATTTGTTAAAGTGCAGTGAAAACAGACTCAAGGAATAATTCATGATCACTGAGACGACTGCAGTCTTCCTCAAACTGATTTATAAGACAAAAGGGAACATAACATTTTCACCATGTTTTCCCTAATTTTAACACTATTTGAGGATTTAGTTTTGCTTTTTGTCATCTGTACCATTTTCATCTACAGTGGTATGAAAGACACCTGACTGGGGCATCTACTGCTTTTTTCATAACAACAGTAGATAGAAAGATGCATAAATCATGTTTTCTTTAGCTAATTTTCATCCCAATGTCACATTTTGATGGAAACCTGGTGCGATGATCTCTTATTTGATTAGCTGCTCATTATATTCTAAATTCTGGTTTCAATGAAGAGAAAAGTTATGCATCATATTTCCTCATTCACTGTGTAAAAACATGCAGATATAGGCCTTATGTTCACAGGTATTTTCGAAAAATGTGGCATTTTCCATGCATTTTGGCCTTTTGTTCACACACAAACAGTAGTTTAAAGGGTTTAGAGCTACTTTTGTCATTTATAGTATCTGGTGTGTCCCAAATGTCTGTGGTAACCATCTCAAAGCAACCAGGCAACAAAGTTTTTGGATGACCACATGGCCTCCAAACAATGGTTGGTCGTCTGCCAGTGTGGTTGGTGGTGAAATCAGCCATTCACAGACAGAATGTCCTCATATTTGTTCTGCTGTCTGGTGTTTCAGTGCCTTCTCCCTCTGGACAGGAAAAGGCCATAGGTCGCTACAGTAACACAGTCTCTCCAACAGAGTCACTGTAACAAATGTAATCCCGACACATTTCGAATGCAGTCTGTCCAAATGTGACCAAGGTTTTACTACCACCCTTAATCCACTGCAGATTTTGTTTTTGAAATGTTAATAGTTGGTGAGGTATGAAAACTGCTCGTGATTAATAATTATGAAGAAAGCAAATAAAATAATCACACAGACATCAGGAGCCAGTGATGGTAATGTCATTAATGAAGGTTTTAATTTGTGGCATAATTTGTGCAGCAAATGATTACATGTCAGGTTCAGTGACGAACCAAGAGCTTAAAAAACATGTTATGTTTTATGTCACGCTAATAATAGGTACAGATGTCTGGAAGGAGGAGATGAGAAACAGACAAGATTATTTTCTTGTTTCCTTCTCTTACATAAAAGATTTCGCAATTAAATGGAGATCTTCCTTCTCTAGCCAGTAGCTTACAATTCAGCGAGAGGAATTATCGTTGTTGTTATTATTTGTAATACATCGCAGAATTACTGTTGTAAAAGGACTCTTCAAATTGTGAAACCACCAGAAATGCATAAAATGAAACATGCAGTTCTGTGCCTTCTTATTTCTACTGAGTCTCTGTGTAACAGACACCATATACACGCATGAGTGTAGCTATTTTTGGAGGCTCTATCCATATCCACCACATAATGAAATTAGGAAAAGCACAAAAACAATTGTATGATGTTCTAACCGGCTCCATCGGCGAGAGTTAAGTGAATTGACTGAAACTTAAATGTCTTGTGATTCTGCTATTAGCACATATCTGTCTCCTGAGTCTTTTCATCTGTGTCCTAAACGTGGGTTTAAAGAAAATGTTGATTGTCCTTGTTTCATATTTACAGATGGGAAGCTGGATGTGTTTCAGCATAGCAAACTGCTCACATCGATAACGGTGTGGACCGCGTTTGGAGAATTAGCCATTCTGTACAACTGCACGCGGACCGCATCAGTGCGAGGTAAAGACTCTAACACTGTGAACTGTGACTGTGGCTGAGGGGAAAGATAGCAGCTAACATATGTTACTTAGTGACCAATGAAAATTTATTTCCCATCTTGCCAAGTCCTCTCTAACATGATATTCTTTTAGATCCCCCCAACACACAGAATGTAATCTGACACTTCTCTGACCTTCTGCAGCGACTTCTTCAAGTCGATGAATTGCCTGATAGTGAGAACGGGAGATCAGATTGGTCATTAGACTGAAGTAAACAAGCTTTTGCATGGGTGTGTTGACAAAGGCTTTACATGATATCCACAGCTTTGCATTCTGATTGGTTTTCTCCTCCTTGGCATTTGGAAAGCACATACCATGTTCTCTGTGAATGCACTTGGTCCACGTTTGTATATTTAACCAAGTAATTGACGGGTGGCCCTTAAGGGAGGGACGGCTCTGACCTCAATATTCAGGGTGAACTGGAGAAATGTTGACAGTTTGACGAGCTGCTCTGAGTTGCTTTTACATGATAACACATGAAGTGGATAAAGGGGAACTCTTTCTTTGCTACCGGTTCGTGTCAAACTTTCACAGCTACTTCCTCCCTGTACCAAGAGTTTCTATAGATTTGATGTGACTCACCACCAAGATAGAAGACAGATTAGAGTGTTTTTCTCACCTCCTTTTTCCAACTGACAAAAAAAACCAGTATATAATTACTTTGCAATCAAACGTGATAGAGAGGTTTTATTAAACTGGAAAATGAGAAGATAGATAAGTCTGTATTGTGGTGCCTAAATATGTACTGATCAGGTTAACTTATTTTTTTTGTAAGGTCAGAGCCTGGACAGTGTTCTGCTTTCTGAGAGATATGTTGTTGCTTTTACAGCGGTGAACAAAGTGAGGACGTGGGCTTTGGACCGGGAGGTGTTTCAGAACATCATGAGGAGAACGGCTGAGACACGACATGAACAGTACCGCAACTTCCTCCGAAGGTTAGCCCCAAGCTGTAGCCAATAAGGAAGCATACCTTAAAGCTGAGATAGGCATTTTTTTTCATGTAATGGGCAAAAATTCCTTGATAATAACCTTTCAGAAAGAACACTAGACTTATGCGTCCCTTCTTGCGCTCTGTATTCAGGCTTTAGAAAATAAAGATTGTGACAGGCACTTTGTTGGCCAATCACAGTCATTTCAGAGAGTGCATATTCCTATTGGCTGCTTGACTCTGCAATTCTGCAAAAAAGTCACAGATCCAAGCTGATTGACTGTTACATTTGCTCTAAAACTAGCCTCTGGTGACTTGACAAGCTGAGTTGCAGGAGACAGCCAGTCAGCTTGAGTTGAGATGAGGCGGACCAGTTTACTCCGCTGCAACTTTCCCTGCAATTGCTTTGCCACATCGTGAATTGTTGATGCAAACTGTTCTTAAAAGAGAGAGCGACATAAAGTCAAACAATAAAAAAGCGAATGAAACGAGAGCTGGAGCAAAAACAGGGAGGGGAGGGTACTACGGAGTTACTTCTATAGGAGTCTCATAGCACTAGCTTTGTGTCCAGAAATTGCCTACCTCAGCTTTAATGTTAGCCTATGACTCTCGTAAGCATTAACCTACAAAAAAAGATGATTTAGGTATTACAGCATTAATGGCTCACAGGTACATGTGATAAATTAGTGGCACAGGTGCTATAAATAGCCACAGCGGTTGCGTGCAATGACCGCTGTTGTTTGAGAACCTCACTGATGTTTACAGTCGGTTTCATGTCACTTTGTCTTGCTGTTCTTTTCAATGACAGTACTAATGAGGGGTGGAGCAGGCTCAAATATCAACATGCAAACGGATATTTAAGGGCGTTTTTACAGTCATTTATGGATAATTATGGGAGTGGTAATGAAGTTTTGTGCACATGAGCCTGTTTCCACCGTAATTGGATTTATAGAGCAGAGTTACAGTTTTATAAATCTGATAAAAGACTGCATATGCGTATTGTTGCCTTTGTGCATACTTACAGTTTTAGTCTTAAATCTACACAGACTTTTATGCACCTGGCCCCAGGTGTATTATTTTAAATCTGGGGTTGTGACACAGGAAATAACAGTTTTATTTGAAAGGCCCCTGTCAGCATTTGTGTGTAGTAATTTGTAATATAATTTAGATGCAGAAATTAATTTTCATCTTCTGTGTTTTGTTTTTCTGTCAGTGTTTCACTCTTGGCTAATCTACCAGAGGACAAGCTAAGCAAAATAGTGGACTGCCTTGAGGTGGTAAGTTATTCTGTCAAATTATCTACATTTCTACTTGAGGGACAATTAGACTTTTCATTGTATTGCCTCAGTATTGCACAACTCTTTGGCAGCTAATGGGAGCTCCAGCATCGCAGATAGCTGCTGTCAAAATATCATTACCATTTGGCCATATACCATTACAGCATGTCAGCATATTCTTTCTACCCCCAGTCGGCAAAGACCTCACAAATTACCTTGTCGATGAATAGAGCTGATATTATTCCTGTCATCGCAGGGCGCTGTATATTGTTACCATAATTATTTGACCAAGGCCCCAGAAAGTGTTTATTCAAATGGGGGACGAGTGATTTCTTAAAGATGTGCGAGTGACAGCCTTTTCTGTGTGAACATACAAGTGTGTAAAAGTGAATGTGTGTGTTAAGTGTGTGTTTGCTGAAACATGCAGGAGAGTGGTTCACTCCAGTACTCCTTCATAAGCATTGTATTTCAACGGTGAAGGAGAAAACGGAGCGGCGCTTGTCAGCTTCAGGTCAAAAACAGCCTCTCTCAGCGTCTTTTCACAATGAAAAATTCAAGGACGTTCCGTGCAGTCGTTGGTCGTCCCGCTACTTTCCACTACGGGAGAATTTCCTTATTCAATCATTTCTGAGGGAGCTGATTCTGCTGCCTCTCAGGGGGGTGGCTGTAACTTAATAGTGGTGCAGATGTTCGTCGAATCTGCCAGATAATTTTGAAGCTTCTTGTCAAATGTGAGGAATGGAATGTGTGTGTGTGTGTGTGTGTGTGTGTGTGTGTGTGAGGGGGGTCCTGCACTTGGATAGTATTTGGATTCTCTGTTAGATTTTAATCTGATCTACAGATTGGAACTTGAACTGGAAAGATTGAGAGGCAAAGGAGGAGCTTTGTTGAAAGTAAAAACAAAGTACAAATGAAATAATGTATCTTTTTATTCACTTAGAATCCCAGCTTGAAATAAATGTCATCACATAAAAAGACTTAGATTTGTCCTGAGAAGCTGCAGCCTAGCAATGATGATTGGATGCTCAGCTAAGCTAACAAGCTAACTCAGGAGTGTAAAATAGCTTTTAAAAGCCTGATTTTTTTTTTTTAGATCTGGCGTAGTGCAGCTTGAAGTTTATGACATTTTCAATGCAGGAGAGCAGTGTTTGCTAAAATGAGAAAGATGCTCAGAGCTCTAAGACTAAGAACTCCAGCTGATGCAAAGGTGGTGCACAGAGCAGCACAAATGTCATTGTTGGTTTCCAATCTAAGCAGTTGTCATTTTTATGCCCATTGCCCATGTCATTTAAATAGCAGATGTCATCTGTGTGCAGATGGGAGTGTTGGTCGTTGAAGTAGTTTGGTCAGGTGAATTGTTGGTGCATTTCTATCTTGAGGCACCAAAGAGCATTTGTGCTTTTGACAAACAAAAACCATGTCTAAAGTCTGGCGCAAAATTGTCCTGTCATTTACAGAGTGCTCTATTTGGATATGTGGACGCAGGTGCGTTCACAAGGTGCGTACACTTTGCTTGCGATACATGGGGATGCACAGCAAATCTCCTCATTACAAATTAGGTATATTGACAGTGCGTTACTGTATGCAGTGAAATCATGGAGTTTATCATAACCCATCATATTGAGTTGACTGCTGCTCCCTTAGATAATCAGCTTTCACCTCGTGCATGAGTGGATCAGTTTGCTCAGCGCGAAAGCCTTCACTTCTGTGACGGATTATTTACACTGTCTCAATAACAATGAGCCTTGTTCAAGCACACTTGGCTCTTAAAGGGGATGAGAAATGACACACTGATTAAATTATTTCTTGTTACGCCCAAAACACATCAATGATTAATTAAGGGATTAAATGCATCCTCTTTGTGCTTTGCACCACACTTTCTGACCAGATTATGCACCATCTAAATGCACTCGGACACACTCAGATTGAACTAGTGCTGTGTGCTTTAGACTATGCGCCATAGATTGTTAAAACAGGGCCCAAACACAGTTTGTGAGAGCTACTAAATGCTACTATATGTTCTGGTGTGACACTGTGACAGGTAAACCATTGAATGTGTTTGGGCAGCGAGCAGTTACTGCTACATCTGTTTCATATCATTAATGTTAATCAGTCCAGCTAAACAACAAATTGCGGTCCCACTTTGTCTGGTTTTTATTCAGATTAACCAAAGCAAGATGTAAGGTGTTGCATAGTGAGCTGCAGAGCTGCTGGATGGTGGATTTTGTTTCCATTGGAAAGAGTATTTATAATGAGCCACTATTACAATAAGGGTCTAGGTTCACACAGACTGGCAGAGACTCTGGAAAGGTACAGGTTGTGTGAAGTTCCTGTTAAGTTATTCCTTAAAGAGTGTGTACAAACAATTATTGTTTTTTTTTTTGTTTGTTTGTTTGTTTTTTGGACTTGATATTGGATTTTTTGGGGCCAATGTCAATACCAATATTAGGGAGTAAGAAAACTGCAATATCCAATATATTGGGTGATATTCTATAACTAATATTTTGAATGTGGTTATCAAATATGTGGAACAAAGATAGATTATGGAGGCAGGAAATCCAACAAACTTTATTCCAAACATCAGTGTAAACACCAATCCTGTAAACACTTCTCTTATTACTAATAAAATAATATACCGCCCTCTGCAGGACAAACTACATGATTACACCATTTAAATCACCAATCCAAGCATTTTTTCCGGTCTTAAAAAACAGTTTTAATATTGACAGTTTTTGGAGAACACATACGCTGATACCGATACATCTGCAATAGGCTGATATCGGCCGATAATATCGGCAAACAGATATCGGTCCGGCCCTAGTCGGAAAGATGTTCTGCATACAAATGCAGAACATCTTTGACAATCTACTACATCGGCCACAAATGGAATAGAGACCAGCTGGCTTATGTGTTATATGTATTTCGAAATCCTGGTATATTCTAATTCATAATTAAAAATCACTCTCACAACCACTTCTTTACATGGTTCCATAGCTTTTAGTCCATAAATACCGCTTCTCTGCAAATAGGGAATTACAGAAAGTGACAACTGTCATATTTTACCCCTGTTAAAATCATTCATGCATGCTCATGTCATGACGGATACTTCAGCAGCTCCTTGAAGGTGGCACGATGCTTTCAGGGAGCAACACACACCAACCAGTCCACCTGAGGGCTGCTGAAGACTGGGGTGGTCTTAAAAATAGGCTTGGTCCTTCCTCTTGTTTTAGTGTTTCTGTCACTGGCAGCAGAGAAAAATGTGCTGTTAAAATGTGCTGTGAACGGTCGATCAGTCTCCAAATATAGGTTGACTGCAGCCTACACACAGCAGCGCATTAGTGGTTATTTGGATACAGACACTAGCAAACCAAATTAGAGCAAGCTGATGGTAAAGATTAAGATGTAGGGGGATGTATGTGGTTGTTGGTGGTCAGGGTACTTGATGTATCTTTAAAAGGTTTTTAGTGAGAATGTCCTCTTTCTTTCCAGAAAAGGTAAATGTTTAGCTCAATTTTAGGATTCAATCTCGGAAGCCTGGTATAACAAACTAAGGACACAATATAAATGCTGTAGGTTCCCTGCACCATCACTGTATCATCCAGACAGTCTTTATAAACAAATCCATGGCATGTTGTCTCCGCTGTCACTGGCGGGTGTTAAACTGGGCTCTCCTGAAGCGTAAACGCGACGTAAACAAGCTTGGACACTCAAGGAAAATGGCACTTGTGTCAAGAGATTTGACAGTAAACACCAGGGAATGTTTACGCGTGGTTGATCTGATTTGTTTGTCCACTTTTTGCCAAAGTCCTCTGTAGTCAAATGGATTACAGCCGTTGTATCAGCAGCAGGGCTTTGGCATCTGTCCCAGAGAACATTTCATCGTGGTCACCTTCATTCTTTGCACTTCCCCTTCTTAACCTAAAAGCTTTAAAATGGAAGGCGATCTGGCAGCTTGCTGACTCAGCCGCCTGGCTTTAGTGCTGCTGTGGTCGGGACGGTGTGTTAGGTTTGGAAAGGAGGGCGAGTGACTGACAGCGTGAAGTGGAAGAATCTGTCTCTGGATGAGAGCTCAGACTGAGACGACGTGTTCTAACTCAGTAGTGTCAGTCACTTTTATTATGCTCGTAAAACTCAACCAAACATTGAAATAAAGTTTCTCAGTCAAGTGTGATCTTCTGCAACAACTGGAGCGTGTCACAGAGAATAAATGATTGACCTTCCGAGTCAATGTCTGGGAGTTTATACTACAGCAAGAGGAGCTATTTGTTTTTGATTAGATGACAGGTGGCTGGTATAATCAAATTAAGACAATTCAAGGTGAAAATACCCTTTTAAGTCAGAGCTAAAGGTTGATTTAATCTGCAAATAAACATAGAAAGAAAACTGAGTTAAATTAATACATAGATACATCCAATTTCAACAGCATAGAATTTTAACTCTTCGAGGTGAAATCAACTAGAAACTATATAAATGCTAATTTTTAAATTGCTAATGATATCTTTCATTGGATGCGGGATAAGCATGATAATGCCCTCCTGACTTAACATGAAAAAGGGACTTACATAAGAATACACCAAACAGGGGCTTTCCCTTCTACTCTGTTTATTATTTCATGACATCATGTTTAATGGTACTTCATTTTGTGCTGTAGATAGTGAGAATTCTGGATCCATACTGGCATGCAGCACTGACAAAAAAAGATGGATGACGTGAAAGCTCTGATAATATCTCACTCACCCCCTGATCTCCGGCTGCAGTACAGCGTATAAAATCCATCTTCTCCATGTTAGCGGATGTGACATGGGACAAAAACTGAATAATTCAAATATACTTCAAATTAAATTTCCTCCAAAAACGGTTACTGTCATTTTAGATGGCTCTTATCATATTTTTGTATATTCAAGTGTTGATTATTCTAAGTTTGGTTTTGATTAATTATTTGATGCTAAAAAATGAGGG
>JAQFJA010000022.1:7358991-7370016 GCA_029874485.1 Naso brachycentron
ATTTTTTAATATGTTGTGGCAAAACTTTATTCATAGATGCACTTAAAGGGAAGATTTCTAACAATCTGGGTGTGATTTTTATTGCTTTGGCCATCATTCTTCTCAGTATTACTAGTTAATTGCTGAGATCAAGTGTCATTACTAAGAGCAACCTGACTTTCAGATTGGTTTATGCATGTATTTTTTTATTGCTACTTTTACCAACCGTATTGGGAGGAAAAAAAAAAGAAAGTGAACATTATTTGCCAAACTGGCCACTGCTGACATCCATCAAAGTACACAGGCTAAGCTCCCGGCTATATTCTGAACAACCCCTCTTGTAGTAGACCTTGTTGTACATGCATGAAGTTCAGGTGTGCTAACTTTTGGTTTTACCTCAGAATGAAATGGCTTTGATTTTGAACATCTTGGTCAACTGTTGGCTTTTTTCAACCTGTCTGATCATCTGACAGCTCATTTCACCTTACATTTGACTTGTTTACTTTTGTATCATGTTATCAGGTCCATCGTGTGTCTTGCTCATGCTCAGGATGGCCCATTTGGGCCTTTTTAAAGTGCCCAAGATACCTGATTAGGTATTCTTCCCATGTTGGCGGCCTTGCATGTTATTATTACCAATGAAAGGATGACATAGACCCTGTCCTAAATTCAAAATAACATGTCAAAACATCAACATGGTGGCATCAACAATGAAAATAGGGAACAAAATGAACACTAAAATGATTTATCTGAAAGACTACGTAAACTAACTGTTTGATAAGATGCCATTGATGTTAGCATGTTGGAGAAACTAACATTAGTCTAAGCCTACAAGAGCAGCTAACTGATGTTAGCCTGCTAGACACGTTAACACGCTAACGTTAACCTGTTAGATTTTAATGTCAAGATCATGTATTTATGGATATATAGTATATTCTCTCCCCCACCGCAAAGACAAATGCCTCCTGTTATCTGAGCTAAAATGGAATGCATGTCTTTTCTTGTTTGTCAAAGCAAGCTAGCTAGTGACAAGTGAAGTTCTCAAGGATGCAGACAATTTGGCCATGTACATTCTGGACACAGATACAGGCATGACAGGAAGAGTGCCAGTCGAAGAAGTTCTAGTTAGAATTTCTTAAGTTGAGATACTAAAGATCTCTGAGATAAGAGAGGACACAGCCATGAGCTAAGTCAAGGAATTGCTTAGGAAGATAGAATTTTTCCTATTTTTTAAGTTAAGACAAGCAATTAGGGCATTTTATTTAATAAAGTTCCTGGAGAGCATCTTTTACAGAGATCTTTGTACTTCTGCAACTCTGGAAAAAAACAGACTATTGTTTAGTGCATTTAACAAGCAGCTGCAGGTTAATCAACATCCTGAGTCCAAGCTCTTTCCTGAGCAGTTCCCACACCTGATCAGCTGCCTCATGTCTTAACAAGATCTAATAAGTGACAGGGCTCTTCCCACACATCATAATAAACTAGACAGAGCAGCTTGTAATAGTAGCCATTTAGCAGCTTCTAAAGCTTTAGCCTGACAAAGGAGAAACATCACAGGATCACAGGCCTTTCTGACTGAGCAGCAAACCTGCAGGAGTGGGAGGGGGTTGCCATATGCTCGAGGCTCTACTTCTGGGACTAATTACATCTGACTACAAAGGCTGGTGACTTCGAGGTAATGAATTAAGTGGATGGAGCTTGTGCATTCCGGCCATGTTTAAAATACTTGTGATGTTATCTTGTCACCAGGGCCACAAGCTACAAGGGGAGCTGATGTTAAACATCAGTTGAAGCACAAGTTTCTTTGTTTTTCTCACTTCTTTGTATGTGCATTCAAATGTGCTAAACCGTAAGTCAGGCTGCAACCGAAGAGAAACTTTCAGGACTGGCTTGAATTACCTGAGTAGCTTCCTTCAAGGACCTTGTTCATTTTCCTTAAGCATGGCTGTAAAGATTTACTGATACTTCCATGTCAAGGTCAATCATCTGCTCTCCAGGAAGTTGTACAAAGACTATCTTTCACTTTTTGTAACAAAGCATTTTGGATGACATCATCTGTAGTTTCTCCATTTTAACTGTTGCGTAGAGCTTCACTTTGAACTGACTTTCTTTTTTTATGAAGAATGTTTAGCTCTAATGCCTATCTTCAAAGATCTTAATTCTCGGAACGTACTGCATATCATAAATGCATGATGGAGAACTTCTAGCAGTGATACTACTGTAACTAGTTTATCGCAGCAGTTGAAGATTAAAGCAAATGCCGGAGTCTTTAGAATTATCATCTATAATATAAAACAGAAAGGCTTAAGGGGCTTCTGATGTTAATGTTGCCCAAGTGAACATACTACAGAGCAGTAACAGCAACAGTAAACTAGGGACTGAAAGCTTAATGGATAGATGTTCTGATAGCTCAACATAGCCTGTTTTATTTACATAATATGTCCCATACTGCTGGACTAAAACACAGCGATAAACATACAGACTGACTTGTGCTGTCTTCTGTACTGTAGGTTGAGGTTTGGTGTAATACCATTTGTGTTGCATGCATTTAATACGCATCCAAACCTGAGTAGCCAAAACACATTTATACACATTTATATAAATATACTTGATGACAAAAACAGATCAGAGTAAAGTGACATATTGCCCCCCTAAAGATGGTGCAGAGGTTCAAATTACAAGAAAGAAAACAAAAAAGGTTTGACAAGTGGCTGAAATCGACACTTGGCCTAAAATTTGTAATCTACATTAGTACGGTGGCAACCTTTTGGCTCGTAACCTCTAAAATGATAATAGCCTACTTGTAACCAATTGTCACAAGCTTTATATGTCTATGTGTTATGACCCTGTCAACTTAAAGGTGACGTTTCTCCTGTTTAATTTGAATGAAACTGAGCGGCCTGAAAACGTAAAATAATTCAGTAATTTACAAGTCTGTTTCCCATTACCAAGCCTCAGGTTGGGGACACAATGCTGAGTCTCACCTTTGGCATGGGGAACTGGCAGGACCCTGAGCAGTAGTAGGCATCAAACGACTTAGGTGATATAATCCATTCACTCCATCCAATATCAGCAAAGTCCACTTTTAGGTATCTCCGAGCACAGTTCCTCGGCTCATTCCACTGCTTTTTCCGCGCCTTTTTAATCGTCTGCTCGTCAAACTGCAGGAGAGGCATCTTGTGCCGCTGGTTCTTACGTGTCTTTTTACGTGGCCGACGAGCCTGCTTGTTTTCAAAAGGTTCGTATGGACTCGTCTCGTCCCACCCGGTCGTCTCATACGGATACTCTGGGCCGGGAAGTTCATTGTTTTGCAGCGGGAGCAGAACGTTCACTGAGCGCTTGTGTCTGAGCTGCGGCGGTTCTTGTTCGGTGTTGTTTCGCTCACGCAGTCCCAGTTTATTAAAGCTGTGTGAGCCTTCCCCTCCCACCGAATGGTGTCTCTGAAGGGTGGCTACTACACTTTCAGGTTCTGAAATGGCAGAGTCATTGGCGTAGACCAAGATGTAGGGTGAGCGGTCTGACAGGAGCTTCTTCCATGACTGGGGCCCTTGCGAGGCCACATCAATCCCAATAAGCAGCTCGTCATGGTTTTTGGCTTGGTTGACCACACGAGTTATGTCCTTCCACTGCCAAGATATGAAGTCCCTGTAGAGGGTGGACACATTGATCCGAAAGTGTCCTAGACTCCTCATCTTGTTATCCACAGAGGCAAAACTCCAGATAACCATGTGGATGTGGCTGTGCCTCCGGGGGCCATGGCGGCCACAGCTTTTGGACCCAGTGCAGCCCTGGGTGCTGTTCTGAAGGTCACCAATGTAATAGTGAAGAGTGGCCGAAAGAATGTCCTCTGACTTGGTAAGGGAGGTGAGGTTGAAAATCTGCAGCTGCTTCTTGTTTATTGTACCTGTGAATAAAATAAATAATACTATTTATTAAATGCAATACAGTGCAAAATTTCAAAAACTAACATCGACCCTTCTCTGTAATGATTACTAACACAGTATTGACTATTACACATATGTACTGATCCACGATTTTATTTGGACAGGTTATGAAGCTCCTGTCTCTAAGTTTTCAGCATCCACCCCAATACAACAATGTCTCATTTGTGGTTCTAAAATCATTAAAACATTACACTGAATTAGAAAAAGAAAAGAAAAGAAAAGAAAAGCAATGTTTTCATAAGAATGTCCTCATTACTCTGGACAAACCACAAAACACACTGTACATTTTTCAAAGAACTCACTTCATAAGTTGTCATTTCACTAAAATACTTTCACATTCAGGCCTGTGAATTAACCAGAGTAGCTGGGACACGGCTTAAATAAAACCAAAACTATCTGCATGGCATGTCTACACGACTGTCAGGATGACAAAATGCGTTTATAATTTGGGTGGCTGACCCTTTATATGCTGTGACATGCAGCGACCAGGGCGATAGGCGGCAGTATAATCTAACAAACTTTTTCACCCAAAGTGGGAACTGGTCGTTATTGATAGCGAACACATCCAAGTGATAATAACACACCGAAGACTTTAAGCAATATGAAACTTAACAGAATCGAAGTGACTATAAAGCTTCCTGCAAAATTCACACACACAAAAAAAAGAATCTTAAATGCAGAAGCTCACTGCAGTGAAAACGTTTAATTTCTTCCAGCGTACACGCAGGCTGGGCAGCTGCCAGATGCTTGCTCGAGGGAAAATCTATCTGGACTATCTGACACTCAAATCTCAAGGTGTGAAAACAATTGTGTCGGCAAACCATTATGAGTTGCGTGCAGAAATCTGCGGAATCTCTGTTCCTGGCACAGAGAATGAGTAACAGGTTGATCGCATTTCCATGACTGGATCAACAGGTGTATCTCAGTTTCAGCTCAGTAAAACAGCACGGCACCAGTTTTATGACTTCCCCCCCTTTCTTTTACAGTTTTAAAACCTTGAACAAGATGATAAACATTTATTTTCTACTGGATTGTGTTTGTGGGTTTTTAATATGCCTAAATTGCGCGCACATTCTGTGGCCACACAGCTCGGTGCCCTTGTAATGAGCAAATAATTCAAAATGAGCGAGGCAGGTGACTCCACTTTGCATGAACCATAATTCAAACAACAAGACAAGCGTGGATGTCTCTTCTAGATACGCAGAACAGACTGTTAACATGCGTAAACTTTAGTCACCTACCCCAGTGCGCTTTAAAACTGCGGACAGTGTTGCCGTCCTTGAAGGGGAATCCAGCCCGGTTGTACTTCGCGTAAAGCATCTGCATGTGTTCCGTCATTGTATCCTGTAAAAGCAGGTCCTGGTCGTCTGTCGCAGGGTGCTTTTTATCCACCGAATGCGTAAAATCCACCTTTCGTCTGTCTGGGAAACTGTCTGTTTTTAACATTGCGCAGTATCCAACGCACAGATAACTCCATCCGTAAAGCAGCGCGAGCACAGACCCAGAGTAGAGAACCATGCTGGAGCCAAAGCGAAGATAGCAGCACAAAAAATAAAAGTTGTGGAAAATCTATCACGTTTCCAGAAGTGGCCCCTATCTCCAAAGAGACATACCATCACCTGAGGAGTCCTCCGTTTGAAAATGATACCATCACCTTTGACACCAGTCACAGAGCAAGGTGGGCAGGAAAAAATAAGAGCGTTATCCAAGTTGCCTCTTTGATAAGTTGCAGGTCTAAACGTGCTACAGTCAGTAAATGATTAAAATTCCGGTGTAAAGCAGAAGTTATAATGGAGCAGATGCGGGAGAACTAAGCTGCTCTAACAGCGACGCTCCTCGTTTTGTATCCGGACTCTGAGCTGATTTCAGGACCAGCAGTCAACCTTCCCCCCGTCTCAGCTTTCATTGAAGGTAAAGCATGTTTGACTTGGTATTATAGGGCTTGTGGGACCAGCTGGGTATTCCTCGCACACACACATACACACACTGAGAGAGAGAGAGAGAGAGAGAGAGAGAGAGAGGGAGAGAGAGGGAGAGAGAGAGAGAGAGAGACTTTCCTGTTAAAGATACTTTTACGCACATTCAGCCTGGGGACAAATAATCTCATGTTATCATGAGCCGAATGAGGTAGTTTTATCAACTGACTCAATGCCAAATTTCTCAAAAATATTTTACTAAAGGATGTTCCGCCAATTTATTGAAATGATTTCAGTATCTAAACTGCTGCCACAGAGCAGCCGCTCCGTGCGTAATTTCTGCTCCGCAGAGCTGTGCGTCTGGGCCGCGTTGCTGAATGAAGCGGCTTATTGTCGGCATTAAAGGCTCTCTCCCCTATTTAGTTTAGTTCAATGGAGTTAAGCACACACATCCTGTACCATCACGGTCCGATCCGGATGCTGTACTGCGCCGCCCCCCCTCCCCACCGTCCTCCAAAACAGCCCATCCCGGCGGAGTTGAAACACCCCATCCAGCCGCCCTGCACCCCCAGCCACCGGGCTTCTCTTTCAGGGGCACTCGGGAGGAAATGATTAGGACATTTCCCCGCCCGCCCGTGGACATCTGATGGCAATAATATTAGCATGCCATGTCCTTCATACCAGCCAACACACTGAATAGGTTTAACCCTTGCAACTGGGGGAAGATGGGCAGGAACGAATAGTTATAAACAACAGCAAAGCAGCAGCAGAGTGAAGTCAGCTGGCGGCTCAGACCTGACCGGGTTGAGTCAGAATAATCATTAAATCAATTAATGAATGCACTGCTTCAGACCATGGTTCATAGTACAGAGATGAAAAGATAAGCATTTAAAACAAGCTTTCATGTTTTTCATATTATATTTCAAACTGCTTGGACCTCACAGATGCAGTGATTACAAGGACTCAGCAGAAAAAAAAAACTTATGTGAAGAATAACAGGAGAGATATGACTTAATGAGTTACATTTGTTGCACTGCACAAGATGGAGACGTTGACAGTGGAAAATGTTGTATAGATGTCTGCTGCCAAAACGCTTCTCAATAGCATGGGGACTTAAATAATGGCCTGTTCAAGCCAAAAATATGGTCCAATTTACTAAACAGAGAAGTAAATTGCAAAATGTATCTTCATGAATCTCAGTGAGCCGTGACTAACTTTGGAAGATAACTGCTCCATTTGTCCAACTTGAACTGCTTCAGCCTCATATTAGCTTCAAACTGAACTTTATAATACATTCCTACACAAAACAAAGACTGTGGATTTTCCCCTCATCATTTATACCGGACAGTACCTCTTAATGATCAGTATGCACAAAGGGAATAAGCAAGTTTTTGGTGGGGACCTGACTATTGTTAAGCCTTGGAAAAATGTGAACCTTCCCTTTAACATTAGGCTTGTGTAACAAATGTAGGTGCATGTGCCTGGAGGTTTATTCCATCTAACAGAGGAACTAAATCAAGAACAAATTCAAGAGCTAAACTGAAAGACAAGAGTTCATCTACACACTCAACATGAACAATATCTGTGGCTTCTAGGCTGATATCAAATGTTTTAAATCTTCAGGAAAATTCTCCATGCCTACACACCTTTTAGCTCACGTGCATGATGCTGTAAGGAGAACATTTTTCAGCTTAAATAGTGGCTGTTAATGTAACCTATACTATAGAAAGATGAGTATGACTGTGAACAAGATCGTGCACAGAAGTGTAATTCGAAACTTGCATGTTACTTTTTCTGTTTGTACTCTCTTGGAACAAGTTTCACATGCCAAACCTCACTTTTTTTAAAATTTAATTACAGCTTTAGCTTTAGCTGTTGCATTGTCTGGACAGCATTATTGTTAATCCTCTTTGGTGCCTCTTACACCTGCCAGTAAATTCCTACAGACATCATCATCATTCAAACACAAGCACATATTAATCTAAAGTGTCAAAATGAAATGAGTCTATTCATCAAAAGCTGCAACCTAAAATGCTCATTTGGTCAAAACCTGCATGAATTTTTAACATGTCAGTGTGTCCTTATGTTTGCTTTAGGACAGGGTCGATGCAGAAGTTTTCTGTTCTGTTGTTAAAGGCTCAAATGTTGCTGGCAATGAACTGTCAGACACTTAAAAATGCAACACTGTTAAAAGGAGAGGAAAAACTTCATGATGAGACATCACACTAAAGTAAAAAGGAGCTTGTTACATGGGAAAGGCTAAATAGTGCCTCTTCTATCTGAGGCCCAGTTTAGTCTGAATCCACCTCTTTACCTCATGTTGTGTATATTAGGGGCAACTCAGGCCTCAAACTAATAAAACCACGCTTCAGTTAAAACCCCAACAGCTTAAAAGCCCAATAAAAGAAATGAAGAGGGGTATAACCATTTAATTTAGACTTTACTGTGAAATCATTACTATTTACAGACACATGATCCGTCTGGGTGAGTTCCAGCGACTTGTTTCTCTTGAGGTCTGAGCTTCCACAGAGGTAAGGCACATAAAAAAATAGCCTGTGCATTTCATGGGCAGCTTGTTTGTCAATCCATGGTCATTTCCCTATTTTTCATGTGCACATCTGCTGTTTTGATAGGTCGGTTTCAGGGAGGATGAGGAGAGCTGGGCTGTTCCATCATCATCACCAGGCCACAAGTTAGCTGCAGCCTGTAAACCTAAACAGCTGTAAATGAGGGTGAAGTGTTCATTTGCCACACAGCCAGTTTTAGTTCTTACCTCTTACACATCAAACTGTATGTACATAAACACGGCAGAACAGATGTAGAGATCACCAGGTGAGCAGTTGGCCCTTGCCCCGAGGCCAAATCTGACCTTTTAGAAAGAGGTTGAAGAGGAAACAGCATTCCCAACAAAATCTTTCAACCAGATCTGAATGTGCTTCTCATCCTTGTTTGTCCAGTTAGTTTTGTCAGGACAATAACAAGAAAAGCTGTTTTTGCAGAGAAGTGTGACACAATCAGCTTAAACTGGACAGTCAGGAAATATATTTAAAGATGTACAACAACAAAGCATTTAATTAAAATGGAACAAACAAAGAAAGGCACTTCCCTTCCAGTCAATTGCATAGTTTTTTATAACCTCTTTGGAGTTTCACATTATTTCATCATCATTACAAAACAGACCCAGAACTCCCATCATCTTAAAAAAAAACAACAAACAGAAACACACTGATCTCCACTCTGCAAACCCCTACTTTTACAGAACCAGAACCCATCACACCATGTCACCACATTGTTGCAATGAGGCCACTAAAATCCAATTTAGTCCAGACAAGCAACCAGATGCAGTCAGTGAAGGCTACTCTGGTATTAGAGCAGTAGACTGACATTAGAGGTTGGTGTCAGAGTGAGTAGAATAAATCTGATTAAACCTTTTAACTTTCAGAAATGTTCTGCGGCATAGATGCAGGTGTAATAAGTTCAAAGACATGTAAAATATGGCTGTCACTTTGTTCGTTATAGGAGTGGTCGAGCATGTTTGAAAATACGCTTACTTGCTTTATTGGATTGAGAAAATTGATACCACTCTTGTCTGTACATTAAATATCAAATTACAGTCAGAATGGGTACCTGGATGGTTGAAATGGAGCACAGTTTCAGTAAAACCTCAACTTTGTTTTTGGTACAGTTTAAACAAATAGGATACAACATGTTAATCAGTGGGCTATATATGTGTTGACAGGAGCATTTTTTTGACCTTATGTAGGCTAGATGTTAGTCTTTATGCTAAGCTAAGCTAACTGGCCACTTGTAGCTTTTTATGTGCCATATAGACGTGAGCAAAGACTCTTTCTAATCTAACTCTTGGCAAGGAAATAGATAAATTCCCCTCCAAAATTCAAACTATTCTCTGACAGAAATAATAATTTTCCACTTAAAGTTGATTTTGTTGTAATATCATCATGGGGACACTAAATTTGTGAAATTAAATTCTCATTCAACAGCATTTTAGGGAGCAGTTAAAAGTGCATTACAGAGTCAAAAGTTGATATGTGTATAGAAGTGTGTACTCTAGAGTTAGAAGCATACAAATATTCTGGATGTTTCCTTATGATTAATGGAAAAAAAGTGTATTCTCCCCAACTATGTGTCTGAAAAGTCTACAAATAACAAATTTATGAGCAAATTACAGAGACCATGTAATTTGTTGTTTCAAGACATAGAAAATGGCACTTGGGGTGACTGATGCCTATTATGACTTTCAGTAACAAATGTAAAGAATTAGTCTTCTGCACTCCCTAAATAACTTCTAAAGGTTAATTGTAAAGTTGTCCTCCATTAAAAATGTCACAGTGAGAGACTAATATGTAAATGATAGAGGACTTTGATGTCCTGTAACGTGTGCCTTGCGTCTGGAAACATGCGGAATACTTTAAGCCCATTACCCATTCTTCCAGTCCAATTGGAGCTACCGCAGCCTGGGGGAGGACATAAAAGCAACCCCCATCATCTTTCAAAGCTCTTACGCCTTTAATTTGTTTAGACAAACAGTCCAAAACATGCCAGGCCAAACTCTGGGACGGGCCCAGGGTCCCCGAGCAGGTTCTTGCCCCCAACTAAGACTGCTGGGGAATGCCAAACAAACTGCCAAACTGAATGTTGGTCTAAATGGTACAAAGGAGAACTGAAGACACAAAAAAGTTTAAGCTATGATTATTTAACAGTTTATTAAGAGGGCATGTGACAAAATCTGTAGTGACATATATGATTTCAGGCTATTTGCAAGGAAACTTTCAAGTTGTCACACTAGTCCATCCCCTTCTTCCACTGGGAATCCTCCGTTTAAAGTCTTTTTTTTTTTTTCACAGCAGCACCTCCACCCAGATGGCATGCATGATATGAGGGGAACAGTTTGTAAATGGTGGTGCAACTCAGTCAAATTAGAGGCCTCCAGTTCTTTCCATTATGTGCCATATGTATGAATGTAAGGGCAGCAGTCTCTGAAGCTTAAACTGTCCTGATGTTGTGGTCGTAGATGACGACATGGACGTAGAGGTCCGATGGTACGAGTGTCCTGATGGAGTCTTCACCTGGACCCGACTGAAACCCAGCACAGAGTTAAAGCAGTTACTATGGCTTGTTAAGACAGTGTTATCTGTAGTCTGTAAAGGTGCTTTCAGACAAAATGC
>JAQFJA010000022.1:7384334-7396990 GCA_029874485.1 Naso brachycentron
GAGAAAATCCAGAAGATAGATGACCTCCCCCAGTCACTGTCAAAAGACTGAGAACTTTAGAGAATCTCTTTATGTCTCTCTCTTTTTTAATCTCTCTCTCCCCATCTCTGCCTCACTCTTTGGGTTAATATAGTTCTATATACTACTCACTGACTTAATGCAGCATGAAATATAGGAGGGAACAGAAGAAGAAGAGTGAGAGATGGTTAAGAAAAAGAATGGCAATGGGGGATAGGCAGTAGGTAAACAGTGAAAACATAGCAGAGTGAGCGAGGTGGGATGAAGAGAAGAAACAGTGGACAAGATAGATAGAGGGCGTAATGAGAGGCAGAGTCAGAATGAAATATGAGGGCACAACGTTAGAGATAACAACTGCGAGAGGTGAGTGCGGGGGGGGGGGGGCGTGTGGGAGAGAGAGGCAAAAAATTTGAGAGAAAGCACCAGAGAGGGATTGGGGGGAAATGGTTTGGAAAAAAGCCTATGACATGAAATAAAAAAAAATAATTGTTCAGGAAAAAGGCAGGAGGAATGGAGAGGAAGAAGAATAATGGCTAAGAAGGAGGAGAAAGGCATTGGACTTGGTTTGTGAATTCCCATGAGTTGGCAGCACTTATATATTAATAGTATCTGGAAATAAGGGTCAAGGTCGCCAGCGTATAAAATAGAAGATAATAAAATAAATCAAGATCTGTCTTTTGCTCGTTTATAGAGAACAGCTGGCTGGTCAGCCCTCAGTCCACGTTTGTGATTTTCATTGGGGCCAGAGGGACTTGTTAGTATATGAGAAAGCTGAACCCATCCATGGGATATGCATTAAGAAAACCACTATTGCTGGTTATGCCTTACATCAATGTGAGTGAAATCCAAGATACTCTTTATTCTGCCTCTTCTTCCTCCTCTCTGACCCTTTCATGGGAATAGTCCAATATCACTGTGATCCTTGCCATCTCTTAAACCACCAGGGTCCTTGGAACTTCAATCTGCCTTTCCATTCTGCCCTCTGAATGGATGAGGTCATGTTAAGATATATAAGAGCTGGTTTGTTGGTAAAAGGGTAGACATTTTTACTGTTGGGCTGAGATTTCTTTGTCATTTTATCATAATAAAAATGACAAAAGGTTAAAGAAAGGGAGGCAGCAAAAGAGTGACAGGAGGAGATAAGGAGAGTACACTGAGATAAAATAAGTGTTGGGTTGGAGAGGACAGTGAGAGGTGAGGTAAGGTAAATGGAAACTTCAAGATTTCAGGATGCAAAGTGTGTGCAGCACACTACAGGGCAGGAAGATAGAAAATGAGAGGACACAAACTGACTCAGACAGATGAGAAGCACGATAAAAGAAGGAAATGAAAGAGGGTGAGGGACCACTCAACTTGAAGGTGAAGGTTAGAGTCACCCAGTTATCCAATGCAGCTACATACCTGCAGCTGTCAGTCTTTTCTTGAACAATAACTGAATAAATAAATACATTTCTTGGCCTTCTTTAACCAATTCAAGTCGTATGGAATTGATAACTAATTTATTATATTAGGGCCCTATGATTTGCACCATCAGGGAATCACGGACGGAATTGGGGATTGGCTAATAAAAATTGAATCTATTATTAAACACGGAATGTCACGGAATTGACCATAATCTGACTGAAATTGTAGAGGAACATTTATCTTGGGAGAACCTTCCTGGGGGGTCGCTAATGCATGTGACCACCCATACGTCTCTTCGCAAACACTCCCGCCCCACCTCCCGAACAATGCAAGCATGTCGAGGCGGCCGCCTGAGACGCTGGCAAAGTCAGCAAAAAAAATTACGAAACACCTCACTTACCCAAAAATGCAAAGCTGAGCAGTTTCCGAATGACTTCAGTGTGTCATTGGTAAGCTAATGTTAACTTAATAGCCTGCATTCTTTTGACAATCTGCTAAGTGAATTGTGTGCATGCAAATTTTTATGTAAAAATGACCCCTGGTGGTCCAATAATAGTGATGCATCAGAATCAGAAAACTTTATTGATCCCTGAGGGGAAACTGAGTGATGTTACAGCTGCTCTCACACGTAGGGAATTAAGATTATTTGATTTGATTTGATTTGAAAAATTTATTTTGAAAATGTAAAAAGGAAGAGAAACCAACAAATCTGAAATGGACTGTTCTGTTTGCAGTCACGTATTGTGTTTTGACTTAGGCAGTGCAAAGCTTATTATAATATGGTATATGCATCATTTTGTTTGTTTGAAGCACTTATTAGTGCAATGTTGCTTCTTACATCATTAAATTAACAGTTATTTCTTATGAAATTGTGGACATTTTATTCATTTACATTAATAACACACTCTCTAATGGTAACATTAGCATAAAGGGTAAAAAAAAAAAAACGGAATTCCAATAAATTAAAATGGAAAAAAATGGAATTTGGGAAAAAAACAAAACAGAATAAGGAAAAAAATAAAACGGATTTCACAGGGCCCTACGTTTGGTTTTTAGAGCTTTCTCCTGAGCTACTGTACTTCTAAGTTCAGCTTTGACCTGCATGCACTCACTGTAGTTGCACAGGCAAACAGTTTTACAATGCCATGAAAAATGATAATTGTCATGTCAGGTATGCTCTGTATCACTTTCACTTCCAAACAGTTAAACAATACGGTCAAACCGGGGATTTGTTTACAACCTCTGTGATCGTAATGTTTGCCCTAATGGCCTCTGTTGTAAAGTGTGACTCTAGGTTTGGCCCTGATTTAGACTGGAGAGAGATAAAAGCTCAAGCCAACTACAGTCAAAACTGAGAATACAAAATCCAGATCACGGAAAAAAGCAAAATTTTCCGTTAGAATCTGTCCACATTCGTACATTAGAGTCCATGTTCTGTGCAGTGTCAGTGAGGTTGCACAGGGTGCATGTCATTTGGCTGAACTCTCAAAATACCCATGTAATACACTCTTATTCCCTCCTGGTGTGGTTGAGTTTGCCCTCAACAGATTTATCGCACGTATCTGAAATGTTGGTAATATGTTACTTTGCATGAGCATGTGGAATGTGGGAACGGTTTTGGCTTTGGTAATTTGCTGACAGCTCTCCGTATACACAGCTCTCCGGACAGACAATGAATTATAAAGATGTTACCTGCCCCATGGAGTGAGAAAAACTAGACTTTAGCTTACACCTGTAAGGTCAGCAGTTCGCCTGTGGCTTGGCCTGGAATTACGCGACTGGCACTGAAGATTGTAGCTGTTCAACATGTACAGTACATGATGTTGACTGAATATGCAAGATTTAAAGCACCTAAGACTTGGTTTTTCGAACTTACAGTCACCATGTGTAGATTTTTCGATGGGATTATTATTTTTCTCTTGGTTTTATTGCCCATTGCCAACAACTTTACTGTTCTGGTTGACAGTCATCGCTTATCAACCTTATTTCCAGCAGCAGTGCAAATCTGTTTTCAGCAACCAAGCTTTGATAAACCGCTCTGCACACTGCCTGCCCGATACCCGGTGGAAGACAAAGCTAGCAAGTAGCTGGTGAGCATAGTGGAGATTCAGATATTTCTCTTGGCATATTTCCTTTAACATTAGGTAAGAACTGCTTCGTAAGAATCAGTTAACACTCAGTCTTTCAGGCAGACCACCAATAAACTGTCATTCTGCAGCCATATGTCCATATAGCGATTTTATAGTGCCAACGTCTTTTTTTACTCGTTCCAAATAAACAAGAGAGTCACTGTGGCAGCTGCCTAGAGAAAAAGCGCTGCACCCAGTGTCTTTCTTCAGAGCGCTTGATTTTTATTTTTTATTCTTGGGCTTCTTGTTGAAAATCTCTGAACTGCTCAGGAGTTGCTGGTGTTGTCACTGTTACTCCTTTTGGCGCACTCAGTCAGACATATATTACATAAAGTCCACTTGTCACCCTTGTAACTAAGAAAATGGAAGCTTGATCCGGCTGCATCACTCTGTCCTGAGCTTGATGATGAGTCACACAGATACTGTTAGACAGTGAATGTTGCTGGTGAGTGTTGTGCTTTTGTCAAACTACATGTTGTAAGTGTCTTTCTTCCTCTTCCTCTTTCATCAGCTGTGTACCAAACCTGCTAACTTACCCCAACAATACCTAAAATGCTGCATAGACACGGGGCTTGACTCTGCATGGAAACACCTGACCTGTGCCACAACTAACGATTATTTTCATTATGAATTCATTTGAATTTCATTGAGTCCCTGTGACATTTTCAGTGTGCTTCTTCAGTCTAACTGATAGTATAAAATTACCTAATTTTTTATAAGAATCCAACTTAAAATCAGCAAGAAAGCACAGACAAAAAAACCCCCAAAAACACTGTGTGTTCATAAAGGACAACTACATTTGAAGTTGATTTAGCCTAAAAGTAAATCGCCCAGTGAATCTATTAATCCATTAATGTATCCTAAGTAATCCACATTAAGGCCAGATTGATATCAGCTGAATGTGGTTATCAATTATTTTGGCTCATTTCGGAGAACACTATAGTGAGGATGATGTGATAGACCAATATGGGCCGATAATACTGACAAACAGATATTTGAATTAGGCCTTAATCTGAATTATCTTAAAGCCTCCCACGGCCAAAAAACCTATTACATTTATCTGCAGTGACAAAACCAAAAAAACTGCAATCTTAAACTTGACTCAAGAATCTAAACATGTCTGTGTTCATTCTGGTTCAGCACTTTGGCAGCTTTACTTTATAAATATACAGTATACTTACTCCACATCTATACTGAGGCCACAAGGGCTGGTGCTGTACATGCTAACTATACCGGCCCTATGCACAGCTCCTTTCAAGCCTATAGACACTCACATGAACCAGAGTCTTTAATCCTAGATAATAAGATTTCCTTGCCCTTCAAATCTTGTCAAATCCCACTTGAGTCAAGGCCTCCCCAACTGATGTGGACATGCTACAATGGAAGGAGACTTACCATAAATCCGAGCGTCCTGGCATGAGCCTCTTCTTTCCGCTGAAATATGGTTCAAAATCTTGGGTTTTGAGTCTGTGGGCGTAGTCTATATAGCCAGATACTTCCTGTCCAAGAGTATTATGATCCCTTATGAAAATGACTGACTGCAAAAAAAGAGAGAGAAAGAAGGACACCCTCTGTGTAAATAATCATGGCCATCAAACCTGTGCTGAGTTAAAGCCAGGAAGGCCAATGTCACTTGTTAAAAGTGGAAAGATAGAGTGGATCTGTTACAAATCCTCCCACTTTGAAATACAAAGGCTCACGTTATACTTTGAATCAGGTTCAGATCGAAATGACTTTAAGTACTGTCATCCAGTGATGGCCCGCACTCACTGAGGTGGGCTGTCTACAGAATATCCTGCACAGATAAGTGCGTGGGACTCGAGCTGAATCCTTTGACTTGACCAGAGTCTAACTTCCGTTCCAACACACCTACAGTCCAGGCAAGAATGTTGCTTGAAATGATATGAAATGTGGAGCCCTGAGCTTAAACTGTATACTTTCAGTGATAAAAATAATTATTGAAGGAAAGTTGAGTAAAGACAAAAAAGGAGGCCCAAAAAGTCTTTAAATGATGTGACAGCAATATATCTTTGAATGTACACTGTTCTGTTCTTCATTTTGTTATGGTCTGTTCTGTTTTGTATCTGTTTACAATTACTTGTTTTTATTTTGAGCTGCTGCCTGTCCTGGGCAGGACTTGCTTGAAAAAGATATTTTTAATCACATTGAAACTTTAAGTTGGGGTAGGCAGCTTATTATTGGTGTCAACAGGCAAAAAATTCTATAATAACCTTTCAGCATGTTGTTATTCTGGTGATCTGAAAGAATATAAGACTTCTGCACCTCTTCTTTGGCTTTGTATTCAAGGTTTAGAACATGAAAGCTGTGACTGGCACTTTTCAGCAAATCACAGGTCATTTCAGAGAGTGCATGCTCCTATTGGCTGCGCGTCCTAGCGACAGTAGACGTTGCTTTGAGCTGATTGGTGGTGAAACAAGTGAGGTGCCTTACATTCGGAAACTGTCCTCTGGTGACTTGACGAGCTGAGTTGCAGGCGACACCGTCTGCCGGCTTGAGCTGAGCTGAGACGGACCAGTTTACTGTGCTGCAGCTTTCCCTGCAATTGTTAATTGAGTCGGGCGTCTTTGGTATAACGTGGACTTGAAAGTGACAGCAACAACCAACTAGCTACAGCAGGCTTGCTTCCCAGAGGTTGCCTCCCCCAGCTTTAACCTAGTTAAAAAAGGTTAAAAACTAAACAAAATAAAACACAACTCCCACATTCACAGAATTGGGAGTACAGTTATAGATGAATCGAGTTTTTTGGGAATCGGCCTCGCCTAACAGCAGAAATGTAGCCAGAACGTGTAGACTGAACTTCCCTTAACTCTAACACCACGACAGCTGTGTTCATAGGTTTCTAGTTTAGTCTGTTATTGTGTTTCTACATATTGTAATTCTACTACTGCTTCTGTCTGCAGCATCTACTATATTTCATTCTATCCTGGTATCCAAGTTTTCCCAAATTTAAATCTGGGCTCTTAGAATGAAGGACAATCTGTGATTTTGGTCCATATGAATAAATCTGACCTGTTTTGACACACAGTCAGAAATTTAATGAAAGACACGTCAGTGTTCATTTTATATATCATATTTTTTCAGTTTAATGAGTTTTTATTTTTGGTTGGTTTTAATGAGCATGTTGCCCACAAGCCTACCGATCAACCGCCCTGGTTGAGCAGTAACAATAGCAGACTCACTTCCCTTTTAATCACATGGAAAACCACATGAAAATGGCAAACCACTGCCTTGATGTGGATGTCTTCGGACCAGATCACAGATTGAGTCATTGAGTCAGCTTACATGGGAGATTAATGTTTTCTTTAATTTTCTTTTTAAAGAACCCCGTTCTTAAAGAGACCAGCAGTCAGTCTGCACTAAAGTAGATCACAGGATATCCATCTATTATCTAGAAACACTTATTCTATGCAGGGTCACGAAGTCTGGAGCTGAACGCAGCTGACACTGAGTGAGCAGCAAGGTAGTTACCAAATCAGCATGTTTTTGGACAGCGAGATGGGGTCAACTTGAACAGATCTAAATGGAGAGAGAACACTATCACTGGCTCCATTAATTAATGAACACTTAAGTTTTTACAATACATGCTATTTGTCTTATAGTTAACAGTTCACATGTATAAACACAATTCTTTTTAATGCTGTAACATGTAAGACTGAGGGTAATATCTTATTGTTAGTAATGCTACAAAAGTTTTAAATGGTCGATTTTACGTCTTTTTGAACCAATGAAGTTGCAGTTAACATCCATGTCTGTTTAAAGTCATAAACTACAGCCTATGTAGTAAAGAGACTCTAAAGAAATTTAATAAAAGGTATTTTTTGCTAAATAGAAGTTATCACTATATTGACATGTATGATTCCAGTGAATAATTCCCAGTGACAAACATGCTGTCTTCACTTGGAGCTTCACCACAAGATGCGACAATATTAGTAATGATATTCATGATATCAATACCATCAAAGCCAATGAGCTGTGAAGAACTGAAATGCTTCAAATATGGATGGAGCTGCAAAGAAGCTATACATTTAAAGTGTGGATGCCTCACACACTCTTTTCAACCCTGCAGCACAAAAGATCTGCACATTCAGCACAGTGTCCAAGTGGACAAACAAGAATAATGTCACCAGTTCAGTATGTGACCAAATGTAAAATATGATCATAATCTCCCCTTCTGCTCTTGAGTTATGGTGTTGAAAAATGGCATGAGTATTGTTTTTGCAAAACAATATTATGTGAAGCTGACAGCTGACCTTAAGGATATTTACAATCATATAGAAAGCTCTACAGCATAATTATGACAACCCGCTCAGTCCTGAGAGCTGGAGCTCACTGCTTATGCCATTGCCAGCTGAAAATGTGCATGTGCACTCAGACAATCCATCAAAAAATACAAGAAATGCTCATTTAAAAGATGTGGAACTCGCTGAATGTTTAGTGGTGTCCTCTCACGTACCAACACTAAAACACAAAGCTAAACATGGATATTCGACCCATGAGAGGACACCACTAAACGTTAGGCGAGTTTCACGTCTTTTAAAATGAGCGTTACTTTTATTTTTTGACAGATTATCTGAGGGCACAAGCTCCCCCGTTGTTTTCAGCTATAGCGTACAGTGATGTCAGTAAGAAGCTCCAGCTCTTAGGACTGCGCCAGTTGTCATAATAAGTCCGTATAACATTGTATATGATTGTAAACATTCTTATTATAAGGCTTAATGCGCAAAATATAAAGCCTCTCCTTTAAGGTTATGTCAAAAAAAAAAAGGTCAAAATGTCAAAAAACAAAACAAAACATTTTTTTTTCCCCCTATGAGACATTTGGGTGAAATTTTGTCATAATTGTATGAATTCTTTAGTTTTGTCCCAAAAAAGTGTCTTTTAAGGTTGCACTGACCTCGGCCTTTGACCACCCCCATTTATTAATTCTTGAATGCAAGTTAACATTAGGGCCAAATTTTATAAATGTCCTCAGAGCGTTCCTGAGATATCGTTTCCAGTTGAATTAGATGAATGAACTATCCAAAACAGCATAATTGGCTTTGGCCACGGCTGTCGTCAGATTACCCATGCAACAGCTTTGGAGTGAAGAGGCTGATCAGGAACAGCAACATCCTGTTTGAAAGAGGCGACAGAACTTTTTCTTTCATCTCTCTCCCTCATATCCTCATTTCCTGCCATCCCTCTCTATTATTGCTGTGTAATAAAAAGTATGGACTTAAAAAAAGAGCTGGATGTGCAGATGACATGTTGGCTCTTTATAACCCAAACACTGATTTCTGATTAGAACTCAATGAGTGGGGATACAAACGTCTCTGTTTCTCCAACGCAAGCAAAACACATAAATCTAAAGGCTGTTTTCCGGCTGCTCATCAAAGACCAGGCCTTTGAAGTTCACTCAAACCAGACATAACCTGGAAAAAAAAGGATGACAAATGCTTTTGTCACCAGATTCAGACAAAGCAAATGAAAGGCAAGTTGTCCAAACTCCCTCAGGGGACAGCAGAACATGAAATGATCTTCTCATGTCGATTTGATGGTTTAGATAACACATGATGACAATGGATGGGAAGAACTCCAAACAGAGGACACACTCAGGTGTGAAGAGGTTGTTTTGTCTGCCAAAGATAAAAAGCTTCTCTCTCTTTCTTTTCTTACTCGTCTTGAGAAAGGAGGTCTCTTCTTGTTTACCCTCAGCATGAATGAGTCCCACTTGTCGGCCTACAGTAACACAGTAAGTGGGTCCAAGCGGAATACCTCAGCTAGTGATATCACATTTGTATAACTGTCAGGACACGGGCCATCTGTGGATCCCTTTACTAAAAAGGCGTGAGATAACTAGGGCTCCAGAACACAGAAGTAAGAGGGCTCCTTTCTCTCTGCCTCTGAAACGTTTAAAACAGATGCTATCAGGTTCACAGCTGGCTAGAGGCCTGGGCCAGATACCCTATCTACTGGCTTCATTCCCCCTGCAGCCAGCCTTGAAAAGACATCATCAGGTAGACGCACCAAAGGCAAAGGAGAGGGTAACAACTGGGTAAAATAAAACAAAATACAATTATCAGTTAAGTTTTTTCCATGGGATGTGTAAATTAATGAAGACAGTTCAATAACTGAGCCAGTGCCTGTTTTGACACCTTAAAACAGAGGGCTTTTTGCAGATTTTGGAAATTGCATTATTTTCAACTGTGAGCAAAAAAAGAAAAAAAAAATTAAACACTGCCTGCTGTAGCATTATACAAGCTGGCTCCAGTTTGGCAGCTTGTTCTGTTTCCCTTTACAAAATGCAGCATCTTAGCTTCTAGCTTCTCTGCAGCTGAGCGTGCTTAGAATGGCAGCAATACATAGCTGCTATTAAGAAGACAAGACACAGAGATGAGAATACAGTCACAAAATAAAGTATTTTCTCAAATTTCTATGCTAAATTCATAAGGCTCACTGTGTAATCAGGTTGAAATAAGAATAAAAAAATATTTAAAGCAACATTAAGTGACTTTGACCGCAACCCTCAGCTATTAAAAAACGAAATTTAACGATGCACCTTAATGCGTTGCAGCAATTTTAGTAAAACCATGTCATGTTTCATGGAGAAAATGTCCTTTGGCTTTCCCTCTGATTTTCCCTCACTACAATTACTCTGCCTCAACTCTGGGATGACCGGGTTTCACTAAAATTGCTGTTTTGTGTGAAATATTAACATGCATCATTAAGGTTTTTTTTCAAAGCAGTAGGTCGTGGTCAAAGTTACATAGTGCTATAAAAAAGAGATTATGAAGACCACGAGGCTGTGCTTTGGCATTATCAAAGGAGAAGTTTGGATTTTTTGCACACTAAACCTTATCATAGAGATATTTATGATCATATACAATGTTCTACAGCATTGTTATAATGAACGGCGCAGTCCTGAGAGCTGGAGCTTGTTGCTGGCATCACCGCTAGCTGAAAACAGTGGAGGAGCGTGTGCACTCAGACAATCCGTCAGTAAATAAAATTAACGCTTGTTTCAAAAGATGTCAAACTTGCCAAATGCATAGTGGTGTCCTCTCACGTACGGACACCAAAACACTAAGCTAAACACATAAAACCCGGAAACAGCTGTTTGTTTGTTTCGTGGGTTATATATCTGTGTTTTTGTGTCGGTACATGATAGAACACCACTAAACATTTGGCGAGTTACACATCTTTTAAATGAGCGTATATGATCATAAATGTCCTTCTTATAGGGCTTAATGTGAAAAAAAATGAACTTCTCCTTTAACAATATAACAAAATAACAACAATTACACTGTAAGACAGATTAATTTGCCTTTCTGGCACAAGCGTGCTCGAATCTCTGGAATAAAGGGGAATACACAATACATTCACACTCATTACCCTTTACCTCGCAGAGTCTGTAACATTACCTACAGTGACAACACATGTATCATTACATGCACAGTAATTGCTCTCAGTCTCACGGTGGTGATTGACATCACTGCGACTCCCACGCTCAATGGAGAAATCAGCGTGGGAGATATCACCATCGAGCATGAGCAAAGATGGCTGCCTTTTCTTCTTTTATAAAGTTTTCTTTTAGTGAGCTTAAAGTTCGTAGTGCTCTTACGGGGTTGCATGACGTGCTGGGTGCATCTGTACAGTTATACGGAAACAGTAGCCTTCAGGATTTGCACGGCTTATACACGCCGTACTGTTACCGTGTTAAAAAAAATGATTTGGTGACTACATAACAAATCAGGAGAAATATGGGAGAATGGGAAACCGTGAGGACACCGAAAGAGGGCAGTGAAAAACAGGAGTCTCCTGTGAAAACTGGAGGGTTGGCACATATGGTTGCATCTGGAGATATTATTAAGGCTTATCGAACCACAAATGATCATGATGAGTAAAGAACAGGGTTTGAAAACTTTATATCCACTCACAGCATGTATAATCACACTGTCCAACCTAGTATGTCTTCATACAATTTTATCCTAATAAATGTAACCTCTGAACCCATGGACTGTCATCTGATGACAAAGTTACCACCTGGGGGCAACCGCCTGTGTTTCAGGACTTCAAATGTAACCAGCAAATATCAACACATGGACTTTACTTACAGTTGGATTAGCAACTTGAAACAGTAAGGCAACAATTCAGCCAATCTCTATTAACCGATATGTGCATATGAGTACAGATTAATGATAAAAAAAGAGAAAGAGAAGCTAACAGAGTTAAATCACTATCACAAAATGACTCACACTTTTTACAAGCATGAAACAAAAGCTTGCTCAAACATGATTGGTCAACACAACTCTGACTACAAATGGAAAACAGAATGCTTCAGATACCAAAATCTTGTCCCCTGCCTTCAGATTCTGTATTGTAAAGCAGATATTTGATAATAGAGAGATAGTGTAACATTGACGTAGGGCTGGGCAATATGGGCTGAAAATTACATTGTGGGTTTTTTTAGCCTACATCTCGAGACATGATACATATCTTGATATTTTTAAATCTCGTCATGAGCACAAGCTCATTAATACTAGAACTGGGAGACAGAATCGAGCATTACACATTTTTTGACCAAATTCCTTTCTGATGTCACAATACTGTAGGGATGAATTGGTGCTTTTAAAAAGAATATAAACACAATTCCATTTTTGATCAGTAATCATTAGTGATGCAGATATGATAACTGGGTGGGTAAAGGCAAGTATTAAAACAAGTAGAACTGTCTGATAAGTTGAAAAAAATACATCACTTTACTGTAATGCAGCCTTTAAAATCACAGAAAAACACCATTTATTCTATATCAGGATACGATATTCAATATTTAAGAAGACATATAGTCTCATATCTCGATAACGACATAATTTCTTCATATTGCCTAGCCTACATGGAAAAATAAATCAGAGTGAAACACATTTCTCAGTAAAAAATGAAAATGATAAGCCTTCAACTTGTCTAATAGAGCAAGAAAGAGTATTGAACAATGAATATATAAGTGCATTACTAGATTAAGTTCTACAATTTCACCATTAACAGGTAAGCCACAGTTCATTTCATTTTCTGGGAACAGGGAAAGAGAACAATCTAGTTTGACTAACT
>JAQFJA010000022.1:7420851-7432689 GCA_029874485.1 Naso brachycentron
CACAGCGGCCATGGGTTCGATTCCACCTGAGGCCCTTTGCTACATGTCATTCCCTCTCTCTCCCCTATTTCCTGTCCACTCTTCAGCTGTCCTATCTGAGAGATAAAGACACAAAAAGCCCAAAAAATATCTTCAGAAAAAAAAAAAATACAGAGAGCTCTGACAAGTTTGACTGAAAAATGCTCTGTTCTGGATTTGGCTCTGTTTTGGTCTCCACCAATTTCTCAGAGAAAAGTAACCAACTTTGTCTGACGCTGTTTGGTGCAGGGAAACTACTTTCCTGTGAACAAGGTAGGAAATGAGATTAATGAAAGCTTTAGGAGTATACCAACACAACTGTAGAGTATCAAGAAAATTGTTGGCCATGGATGAAAATGTATTTAATTATTGATTTTGCCTGGGAAAGGAAGGCTAAAACAGACCAAAACATCATTGGTACCCATTTATGTAGCATTAGTGATACTGATGAGGTGAAGTGTCTGTGCAGAACCCAAATGATATCAAAAGACATTTCAGACCACAGCCATACCCTGTTCATCCTGCTGCCCTCTGGCAAGAGATACGGAAGTATCCTCCTATCATAACACCAGACTACAGCACAGTTTTTTTCCTCAGATTGTTCGACTTCTATCTTTCTCTGAACTATAAATGAGAAATATTTATGAATTTTTATGAACGTCTTGATCATTAATCCATTTAGGTTTTTTTTTTCTGTTTTAGTGTATTGGCATGCCAGGGGAAAAAAACCCCTACGATTTCATTGTACAATCTTACAGTATGTTGCAAAATGGTAATAAATAAATGTTGTACCTTGCAACACAACACATTACAGGTGGAATTTTTAACAGATTCGAGTGACAAATTGCAACAAACTGCAGTCATAAATAAATGGGGCTCGGTCGAGTGTGTTGAGCTGGGACAGCTAATGCTCAGTGATAATGGGGTCAAGTGCCACAGAGCTCTCCAGCAAACAGCACACACCTGTAGAACTTGAAAGATGGCTGTGCTGCAGTGACCACAACACTAAACAGAGCACCTTCCCTCCCTGTAATTTGAAAGTTATTTTACAAACCATTATCGTAAATTTCTCTCTGCGAGCTCTTTCTTTTGTATCAGTTTATGATCCGTCAGATGGGCCTGAGGGGGGAGAAAAAGGAGGTGGGCTGAACTTGCTCTGCGTGGGTTAAGTGGCAGCTCAATGTGTCACGGGAAAGAAAACATGCCCCCTGTGGCTGGCCTGTTTAAGGTATCCTTTCAAAGGTTATCGTCTCTCTTTAATGCCAACATCACAGGCCGGTCTGGCCCCAAGCTAGTTGCAAACAGGAAGTCTCTGCTAATCCTGGTCTTCCCTAATGACGCAGAGGAATTCTCAATATTCTCATTGTCTTCCTGGCAGGACTTCCTCTAAGTCTTCAGCTACATTGTTTGGCTCTGATCTTTTCAAGAAATATAAAGTGGGACAATAAGGAATTCTTAAATCAGTATTCACAGATTGAACTGAATATGAATTGAATCCATATTCAATTCGTTCTGACACAGGACATGAAGCTGGAATAATTAATCAATCTAATTTTGTCACATCACTTTTGACTAAAAGTGGTCACTGCTGTTTACTGATGGCTGGTGACTCAAAAAATTGGAGTGGACAGGAGGAAATTTCAATATCTTAATCATCTGGAATAAACGTAAGGAAGGTTTGACACAGAGCAGGCCAGTGTTCAACACCTGTAAAGAAGTTTGGTGCAAATGATGTATCATCAAAAATACAGATTCCCCAGGGCATGTTGCCCGGCTTATGTGGTAAGTAACCAGTGGTGTGTGGTCTCTAGTGCAATATATCCTTAACAAAGTAAACGCAGCTCTATTTTTAGGCATGAATAAATCTAGTAATTAACACAAATTCATTGGTCAAAAGTAACCCTTACTAAGACAGTGGCTGCAACTTATTTTAATGGCTACTAGGTTTAAAGTCCACTGAATTATGAAAATGAACCACTACGGTAAACGACTACAAAAGATAATGATCCAGAGCAGATGGCCGATTAACGTAGGCACTCACTATCTAACTATCCAGCATCCAAACTTACAGTGCAACTAAGGTAATACACCAAGAGGTTCATCACTATCTTCCTCAAGGAACAAATATATTGTTACATTATATTGCAACACAGAAAATGAATACGAACAGGAGAGAGGAAGATGCATCAAAGCACTTCAGGCTGTGGGTGAGAGGGATCTTCATGTGTAATATGTCACTAGAGGCCTGTCAGTTTAACAGGGATGATGAAGGACCGAGCACATGACAGCGGGAATTTTACACTCTCTGATTTTGTGAGGAAAAACAAAAAAACACGACAACCTGGATTTATTTAAAAAAGAGTCAAAATTAAACGTCTCGTCTGTGCTTCTGCCTGTTGGAAGGTTCCACCCACTTTGCATGTTGGGAGAAATTATCTTCATAGCTGCCGTTGGGCCTTTTGTCTCATCCAGTCTCCCAAGAGCAAGAGGGAAGAGAAGGCTGGCTGTGTTCTTTAAGTCCTGCAAATTAAGAAACTTTTAGTGAATAAACCTTCACACAAATCAATCTTTAGAAGGTAACAGTGATTGAAAATGGAAAAAATTGAGTAAAGAATTTCGCCCTTTCCTTTGGATCTTTTAAGGTTACAAGGCTGCATGGCAGTTAATATCAGGGCCATCAGAAAGGAGCGGGGTGGCCACTTTAATAAAGTAAAATATTAATAAAACAATCCTACACTAACCATACTACCCAGTACAATAGAATCAAGTAATAACCCAATCTACTCCCCACACTAGTGACGAGAATAGTGGTACTTTAAAGTAACTTGGTTAGTTTCATTCATCTGCTACCAGCAAATCGATTTTTACAAATGTCTTTCAGCGAACCAATTATTCAGAAAAAAATCAACTGCAATACACACACTCTGAATTCAAGCATCTCACTTTTACCAAATCAAACCTCTAGCGCACTTGAATGCTTCCGGTATGTTATTTAATGTCACAAAGAGCTCTAAAATAACTGATCAGAGGAATAATTTAGCATTTTTAGAGTACAAATTGGCCGCATGAATAACAACAGGTGTAATGTTAGAGGCAGGACAAAAAAGGACGCGTCTTGTTCAATAACATTATTGATTTTTACTGTGAGATTGCTGTCACACACTTTTAATGGACTTAATGAATGGATTTGAAAGCAGTTTTTACAGCATTTGACCTATTAGCAGGGGAAATACAGACAGAGTTGAATATGTTACTATGGAAAAGTTAACTTACCAACTGCACGCCACTAACAAACTTGCACGAAATGATTCCACAGTTTTCTTCATTCCACATCTGTGACTGGTTTGGTCGAAATGAACCATTAAGCTTGTGGGAAAAAAATGTCGCTCAATGAGCTAGCATTAACTTTAGTGGCTGCCTCTGCTGCTGTCACTGAGCAGCAAAGCCGATACAGTTATCTAATAAGTACCCACCCTGCGCCTGGTTGCCAAAAACAATCCAAACTGTTTCCTTTGACTCACCTAACTATTAGTGGAGCTTTCCATCCACTCTGCAAACGCGGAGGACCCAAAACCCAAAATCATTGTTGCTTGAAGATTGCTAGCTCCCTGAGGGTTCTTCAGGACTGCCACAAGCCAGCTAAATGTATGCTAGCTAAAGCAAGAAGCTCAAATTAAAAGACAGAATGATAATCTGATAGAAGGAAGCTTTTAAACACGGCCTAACTGACGTGTAGTTTTAAAGTGATACTGATCTAGTCAGTGGGTTTTACTGTAAGTTTTTTCCTAAGCTACTCTGTCTTTATCTGCTGATTGTTGCCTTTTTCTTCACCCTGAGTACGTTACAATGGGAGAAATCTGAAGATGAAATCTGGCAATTGTGTTTGGAGTGACCCGACATCAGTTGGTGTTTTTGGACAGCAGGAACCATTTCATAGTTCTAGGAATTTAGTTCTAAGAACTTCAGGTTTTATGGCATCCCCACCGTAGGAACTGTGAACTATAATAGATCTGAGAAACTACATTTTGAGGAACGTTTTTAGCTCCAACTCCAGAGTAGGTACTTTCGCAGCATATGAGGAACTATAATGAAGTAAGTGTTTGTTGATTGGTCGAACTCAGAAGACAGTGTTGGCATCCGCTGTTTTCAAAAACCAGGCAACTGCATTAACAAAGCGACACAAAATACGAACCAGAGCTTGTAACAAGATCGTTGTTTTGTTGTTGTATCTTCTTTGAGAATTAATGGCATTCAGCATAACAATTATGGTACATTATTGCCACATACTAGACAAAAGCATGAAGCAGTAATGCAGTAACATCAGCCTTCATCTGTTGTTTTTGTAAAGTTATGTAGTAGGTTCTGTAGAAGGGACGCTAGTATACCAACTGCCTTTTTATGTAGCTTATGAAGGGGGTTCATTTAGTTCTCCAGGAACTCCCCAGTGGACAGTTCCTCTCAAATAGTTCCTTAAACTGTTTGGTCCGAAAACGCTGAATATTGTATCGTGGTTGTTGATTGGCGGAGCGTCATTTTATGTGTCCTGGCCAATCAAAGATTAGCATAAAAAAAAAGAGAAATACATTAAAAAGATATAAGTCGTCCTGCCCCACGGAGGGCTGAGGCAGCCCGTCCTCCTCTGCCCTCACGTAACCCCAACCACCACTTCACACACACTAACTGCAGTTTCTCCTTCTGAATGCTCTGGCCAGCAGGTGACACTGTTCCTTTTAATAATGGACTTTTTTAAAAGAGGAGAGAAAAAAACATATTTATAAATGATTTAGAGATTGAAAAAAAGGTTTTATTTTGTTGTTTTATTTTATCCTTTGGTCGTCCTCCTGCCTGTCAAAAATAGAGGAGGAGCTTCCTTCCCAGCCTCAATGAAACTAGCCTCGACTACTGTTGTTCTGTTTTTTCACTTTAGCAAAGATCACCTTGTATTCAAATAACTGTAGTCAATTCTGATGCAATTTTTCACTTGTAAATTCGTATTTCTCGTGTAAATAGGATCTCTTTTTAGCTGTTCTGCCTTTGTGGCCTCTAGCTTCTCATGCTAAGTCGCCGGTTCTTCTGTTTACTGTAAACAAAATGCTTCTGCTGTCACTAAAACATAATTTCCAGTACGAGAGGTTTTTTCTAACTGAAGCTGACTGTTCAGTGCAGCAACTACTTTCAGAAGCTTAGTGCAGTCTGAATCACTATTGTTTTTTATCAACCACTCTGGGTATTGTTAGGAATTTAACTGTATGATAACTTAAGGTCCGTGCAGAAGAAGTGTTGTGCCATTGCCTGGTGTGCTGTGTCTGAATGCTGATGCACAGATTAAAGCCGAGCCTGTCATGGTTAGAGTCCAGTCCAGCTCAGCTCCTATCAGCATTATTCCAAAGCACTCAGGCATGACATCTGCCAAGAGGCCTGCTGCAGGGTTTGGCCTCATCACCAGGAACACGTCCAAGTCAAATATTGTTGCCCTCGCACATTGTGGGGCAGCACCCTGTCACAGCTCCTTTTTAACCAGGAGGTGATGTTTATGACAGCGTTTGGAAAATTAATGGCACTGTTTCCATACAGGAGGAAAAACAAAAAACAAAAAAAAAACGTGGGAGGTTCAACATACCACACACACTCATGCATTTGGATGTGGTGGTGAGGAAGGGAAGGTGAGGTCAGGGCTCTTGGTTTCTTCTTCTTCTACATCACAACTAGATTTGAGTGTCATTGGCAGCAGAGATTCGTCCGACACTGTACTTCAAAAAAATAGGATCAAAGTGGATGGATGACATAAGCCAGCAGAGCCTTCAGAGCAATAAGATAAATGTACAGAGTGGAGTCTTTATCAAAGGCTCGCCTGTTTTAAGATCCTGATTAAAGCTTGCAGGACTCCCCCTCCCCCCTTCCCAGTGGAAATAGGTGTTCAAACACGGTTCTGTTTTAGTTGGCCTGCAGTTGTGCTGGGAAGCTCCCCCTTTGGGCTTGCCATGAGACTCCTGCAATCGCCGGCTGTCACACTGCAGCACAAGGAATTCACAGTGTTATTACTGTGTTTTTCAAACCATGAAATGCACTTCAGTTCAGCCCTGCAAAGGGAAAAGAATAATAGAAGCTGTGATGTTGTTTGATCTCTGCTTTTTTCAGGCTCTGAAATAACAGAAAAGGGGGGCTCCTGGTTTTAAAACAAGTCTAACATTGTCCAAAGCAATGAGAGCCATGGTACATGTCTGGTAGTGCAAACATGGTTATCTTTTTCACCCTTTTCCTGGTCTCTGCTGACTGATATCAGGCCATTTTCTGCTAAGACAAGATGAGTCGATTCTGCTTTGTTTTTTTGTCTGATAAATGAGGAGGGTATCCATATTAAAGCCAGACCTCACAGTGATATCAGCTGAGCCAGATGGTGGCTGGAAATACGTAGCAGATAAATAAAGTCAAGCTGGAAGTTTTGTAAGGGCACACAACTGAAAAAGACTAAGAGGGCAAGGAAAGTAAATACCAGCTCTCAGATAAATACTGGGCAATGCTTGCTGTGGTATGGAGGTTTATCTACTGTACCAGCCACTTCGCTAGGTAACTAAAGAAAACAGTACGAGCGGCAGGTGAGTTCTGGCAAGCCACTGTGGTAACTGTGGCCAAGTATTAGTTTGGACACGTGTGGGTGTGTGTGTGTGTGAGATTTGGAGTGGAGACAGAAAAAATGCTGTAGTAGACTCCTGTAATAAACAGTATTATTTGGTGTTTTTACAACAAGTGGTTTCTATGCTGGACTGCAAACTGAATTCAAAGTCAAGCGAGCAGTAGTTTAAAATATTCTTTCTCTCTTTTTTTGTTAAGTCAAAGTACCGCTGCTCGTGTCCAAGTTCTGTCTCTATTTATTCCGATCAAACCAATGTTACTACAGCTGTAAAATACAGCACTTCCTGTTTGACGATTCTTCCCAGGAAGGCTTTTTCTAATGTTTAGAACAACCTGTAAACAAAATGTAAAAGCTTCTGGCCACAAGTATTGACACAGATGATCAAAATAATGGGACTTATCAGGTGGCCAATGGTCTCTGCAGCTCAAAATTTAAGCTGGGGGCAGAGGTTCAATCTTCAGGTTTAAAAGGCTCAATTTTAAGGTTTATAGTAATAATCAGGCAAAATCCAACTGGTATCACCAAATCTGAGCCCCAGGTCAACCCAAGATCCAAGGCTTTGGGGATTTTTATCCATTGGTGACCAAAAGTATGTCAAACTAATGCAATGCATTGACATCACCTCTTTTCCTCGTTCCCTTTGATTCGCCAATATGCTTATACTACAATACGTGCATGCAAGAAACCAAAGAACTAGCATGGTGAAAATGAAGAAAACGTTCACAAACAGCCCAGAGAATATACTCTGTTGTTTTCTACAAAATGTTGCCCGTTCTGGCTTAGGACATCAAATCAGAAGACATACTGTTGGTATGTTAAGGACACTCTAGAGGTCAATAAGAAAATTGCTGAAAAATAAAGTATTTGAGAAAAATTCCTCACAACGTAAGATTTAAATGCATTCTGGAGCAATTAAAATTAATCACAACAAGTTTTCAGAGTTCACTATCTGACATGAGATAAATTGGTTACGTATTGCTTTTTGAACAAACATGGGCGTGTGCATTTTCACTCTTGTTTGCCTGCCAACAAAGCTCATTAAAGCCAAATCTGTTTCAACACCTTTATGTGATATATAACTGTGTCAGATAAATCATTAACGTGATACATATGTTTTGATTCACTTTACATGAGCTGCACTCCATGAGTGTTTATTCTTTCTTAAACATGTCTTTGGGTAAGGCCATTGTAATTTGTGTTTGGCTTTTAGCTGATGTTTTTTTTCTTCCACATTACATTAATAAAAAAGTTTGCCAGCTGAATTATTGTGTTTTTTTTGTTGAGTATTTTGCTTTTTGCTCTCTTTTTTAAAAAGACCAAAACTGACATATTCTGTCTAATTTTGTTGTCCTCAAGATCTTAAGCATATGAGTTTTTACCTGTAGGTACAGTGTTTGGATTTGAATATTTTCGAGTATATTTTGTATAACAGCAGGTAGCTCTGAACCCAAATCCTTTGTGTTTGTTAACAGACCCAAACCATCTGCATTTCTCTTTGGCAAGAACCTCATGCATGTGTTAATAAGTATTACAATGACAAGAAATATGCTGAGAATTTGGCTTGTCTACATTTTAGAAGCTTGGAAGTTAAACCATGAGCTCAAATCTTAGGCATTTTAGTGGGACTGTGTGTCGGAAACAGAGAGACACACTGACATTGACCTGATGCGAAACTGTCCATCAATAGCAGCTGGTTTCTCAGGATACCGATCAAAAACACACACTCCTGGATTCCCTCTTTGGATGGCAGGGAGGGTGAAGACAAGGTGAGAAGGTACAGGAGCTGAAGCTTGGACGCCTCTGGAAGACATGTGCGCTGCTCTAAGAAGGAGAGATGCTGTCCAGTATTTACTCAGGTGGAATAATACACAGCCAAAGCGGTCCAGTGTGTGGTGATAAAACAAAGAAGATTCTGAAGAATGTGCCCCATATGTTGCTAAGAGCGCAGAAGCATTAGCTAAATTCCCAGATTGGGTATCAATGTTTTGACCATAAATGGATTCTTTCATCCTTCATGGGGTAACTTGTTAGCCAAAATGATTATCTATTAAACCTTAACAGTGCTTTAAGAATATATACACAAAGGTAAGTGTGAGGGAGTCTGCACAACAAGGCTGAATTTTTCACCCTTGAGGATAAAGAGAAGCACAGAGAGCACTAAACAGGCTGATAACTGGAGCTGCAGAATGGCCTCAAGATCCAGTTTAGGAGCATAGAAAGCCAATGTAATACATTCATAGTCACAGACTGGGAGCTCACATTACTTTAGTCTAGTCAATCATCAATAGCAGCCAATGGACACTTGGCTCCACTGCAGATCACCTCAGGGAGTTATCATCTTAAAAATGTTGTGGTAAAACAGACCTTCCCTCCGTTATTTGAGTAGTTTAGATTTATGCTCACCCCACTGAAGACTCCAGATCAGTGGATGATTTGTGCTCTCTCCTTTTGGACCAGTTATATACATATTCTTTAAAATTGATACAGTAGTTACAAATTGCCTAAAAGATAAACCTCGCTGCACCTGTAGCCTCAGACAAGTCTCACAAGATGAGTCCAGACTGTGAGTAACCGTTGGCTTCCCTCTCCAACAGGAGGCCTGGAGGAAGATGGGTCCAGACACAAACTGGAACGTTCTAATCACTGTTTTGGAGGAAAATCCAAACAGATGATGTAAGTAAGATGGGACGCAGAAGAAATGTAAACAAAGGTGGCAATGTGTTACTGCAATGGCCGCATCAATAAAAACGTATAATTTGTTATGTTAGAATATGGAGCTGTGAGTGAAGTTGAAAGATAACCTTATGAACTGAGGGCAACAACTTTTATATAAGGTGTTTTCTGCACACTTTTATCCCATACTGTTGATTTCAGTGTATTTTAGTGACTCTATTTCAGAATGCAGCAGGTTTATTACAGGACCTGCAAGGCAAAGTGTTGATTTTGAGCCCAAGGATTCTAAAGAAAAAAAAAAAACCACTGCATGCAGATGGCAGGTGCACATTCCTCCAGGGACAAGCCAGAAACCTTTAGGTAGTATTTAACACAGATGTTCAATCCTCCCTAACATATAACAAGTCCAAGCACCCTGTGTCTTCTTTACACACGGACGGGAGTTGGAGTGAAAACATGCGAGGTTCATGAGACCATGAAAAGTGCAAATGAAAGGAATGCAAAAGATAATATGGCTGTAAATAATGATTGATTGCAGCAATGAATGATTTCAGCTTCACAGATCTACATGTCTCAGACAAGGAGAAGCCTGTGACCTTGATATGTCAAAGAAAAATATTTAGGCCAAACCGAACTCTGCCCAGCAGCTTTGACAAGGGCAAGTCAGGAATAACACCACAGCCAAACAGTCACTGCAGTTAATGCCCCATAATAAAACTTCTACCACATGGCTACTTCGGCATATCCTGTTTTCAACTGATGATGTGCCCTTAAAATCAAGCTGCTGATTTCCTCATTTAAAACTTCATGTGATGCAGTATATAAACAAACTCTCATATCCCAAGGCTCCGTAATCATGCTGGATATCAAAAGCAGATTGATTAAGTTGAGGATTCTCCCACTCTGTAAAGATCGACAGCTATTCGCTAGCTAACAATTAATGCTATATGATGAGAACAGTTTTTACCTTTTTCATTGTACTTCTGCAAAGTATTAGCCGACTATGATTATACAGCATAGAGTTTATAAAGCAATGCCATGAAACGAGCTCACATAGCGTGAAACTGAAAGTAAAAAAGAAACATTCTAATTTTATACTTTAAACTTGAAACCTTTTTCCACAGGTACGTTGATTAAAACTTGATGGATGCAGTGAATTCACTATTAACACATTTTCTTACTAGCAGTAGATCTAATCTACCAATCAGCAGGCAGTTCATAGGCTGGTTAAAACCATCCTGATCACGTGATGTTCATGGTCATGTTCACATCATGTTCAGAAGTTTGAGCAAGCACCAAGAGTGGTTCTACAACAAAATTTAAAAACAGCTTTTTGCCTGCTTGCAGTCAATGGACCGCAGTGTGTGTAGCTTCTTTCTCTTGGGACACTTTGGGACCGCTTGGTACACCAATGAAAGAGTGACCAAAATAGGTACAGCGTGGTAAGGTTATTTGGCACCACTGATATTTTTTGACAGTGGAAACACCAAAAACGTGTACCATGCCGTACTAAACCGAACCGTACTGCTGAGTGGACACGGGGCTTTAGAACTGGAGGGCATTTCTTCATTGAAAGAAGAGTCGTGAACGACACTGATGGCTTTTCTTCATGGAAAGAATGTTTGCACTCCTCTCCTGAAACCCAACTGACTTTGGTAAGAGTTTAATTTACCAAGTGGCTCAGCTGGTAATAGGTGGATTGGTCAAAGTCAGGCGGCGATAAACAGTGACAGATGTTTTATCCAATCACTTGCAAAGGATTTTTCACGGTGCTTGCCCTTTTCCAAACGGTCTCCAAAGGAGCCTTCCCACATGCTTCTGTGCAACAGAGCATCTGGCATGCCAGGCTCGGTAGTTTAGCAGAAAATCTGAATTTTGTGTCTCCCAAGGAATTCTCCCACAAAATAGTGCAGCTATACAACAGAGGCTGTTGGGGAGTTATGTGGACCCAATTCAAAGTCTGTGAAGATTGTTTGGAAATACAAGCTATCTTAATTTATTATGTTGAGGCCGTACTGACAAGAAGACTCTTAACAAATGATGCCTTTAATCTTGTGTTTTAAGAGTAGTGTGTGTTTGATGAAACTTAAGGAATTGTTAATATGTCATATTTCTTGAAAGGTGTTTGGTGTAATATTCACCCCAGAGAGAGCTTGGAGCTCCTGATTACTTTATATACTTAAAATATATAGTTCTTTATGTTTTGTTACCATCAAAAAACACCAGGGAACTGCTACAGTATGATAAAGTTGTCTGACATGAATTGACTATGGTTAGTTACTGGCATTATCAATGATTTGTACTGTAATCCAGAAATGTGTCCTTGTATTGATTACTGTTAATGACTAATTTTAGTCCAGGTTTGGTCTTTACAACAGTGTCTATCCAAGAAGTAAAATAAACTGGAAAAATTTTTGTAAAAGCATTGGTTATGGAAAATCATAGTTACAGGTTAAGTTGTTGCAGTGGAAAAGGACTACAAGGATAAACATTTCTCTCTATGTACAATCTGT
>JAQFJA010000022.1:7445546-7460686 GCA_029874485.1 Naso brachycentron
ATTTTTCAGAAACATTTAGTCTGACAGCATTCATTACTATCATGATTAATTAAGCTGGGAATTGTCCTTTGGGAGACCGCTGGAAAAAATGAAAATATTAACTTATATTAGATTTAACGGAGACAAAGCTTTTGATGTTATAAGGGGCTCAACTCATACTGGAAAAAACTGAAGTTTTTCACAGAACCAAACAACATTTTCACTAAATTGTCATTGAACTGTTTAGTGTGTGTGCAGTGTGAGGAAGAGGAGGATGTAAACATCACTTTCACTTATCCAAACTCTGGGGAGCCGTCATCTCCACACCTGACTCTTTTTCATTTTGAAAATCCGGAGTGTAAATCTAATCCTGCTTCCAACACACATACAATGGCGGAGTAAACCCAGGAAAGATTATTTCATTAAGAAGCCCCGGTCGTGGTGATGAAGGAATGCATTCTGCAGTTATTGACGTTAAGAAATGAAGAAAAATAAAGAATGTCAGAGTGCTGCCACTGATGGGGAATCTCCAGGGCAGCGAATGTAGAGGCTGAAAGGAAATTTTCTCACTTTGCTGCATGATTCCAGCTGAAGTTTTAGCGTCAGAGGGGGAGCGTACCTGCATACTGCTGGCCTGGGTGCTGCTGGGAGACGCAGGGGGACGAGGTCTGAGGAAACTGGAGCTGCTCCATCATCTGAGCGGGCAGGAAACTCACTGTAGAGCTGGGAGAGAACCGAGTGAACAGAGTGTTTTGTCACTGTTTTGTTTGTGCAGGGTTCAAGTCAAATTTAAAAGCTTAGAACATCACTGAACGCAGTTGGGATGATAAACATGCCAACGTGATAAACGTTCTTTGAATACTTTCCAGCAATATGAACCAATGAGAGCTGCGATCACTGGTCGATCAACAAAAAATCAAAGCATATGATGGTTCCAGTTTCTCAGTTGTGAGAGTTTTTTGCCTGTCATTGTCTTGCAGGCTGATTAATTGAATATATTTTGGCTTTGGAGAGTTTAAAACAAAACAAGACAATCAGTTGCATCAATTTGTGCTCTAGGAATTTTAAAGGGCAGTTTTTACTGCTTATTAAAAAATAAAATAAAATAAAATATACTCTTAAAATGATGAATAGTTGCAGCTCCTATAACAATAAATCTTAAAATAATCATTGATTAATCTTGAAAGGTCCAGTGTGTAAGCTTTAGTGGCATCTAGTGGTGAGGCTGAATCTACAGTGGCTGCAAAACCTTTCAGGTGATCAAACACAGATAAAAACATACATATATTAAAATCTATTTCTGTCAATAGATCCTTCATAATGAAACAAACTGACCTTTGAAGATGACGACCTGCATAAACTGCAAAAACTAAATGAATAGATGGAAGCATGCAAAAAAATTTGGATTTTTTAAGAGACACTCTGTTGAGGTTTGCATGTTGCCAAATTAATCAGCTGCATTGCTTCTGGCACTTCAGCGCCTGAAGCAAAAGAAGTCCAATACGACGCGCCTCAAAAATCATTTCTAAACCTGCACAGACGGAAATCTGCAGGAGCTCGGAGATCTGAAAGCTGCAGTCAGGGCGTTACATGTGGAATTTAACGTTTAAGTCCATCTGTAGAGCTGCTGCCTGCAGGGACTCGTCGTGCAGCTGGTGAGAAAGCAGGCTGCAGGTGGACAGTCGAGCCTCGTGGGAGACGACTGAGCCGCTCCAACACTCGCCGCATAAATCACTTCCACACTGGCTGCCCTACTAACGCAGCCTCATTTTACAGCTGGGACAATGAAAGAGTGACCTCCCCTCACACGCATGCATGTGTGTGTGTGCGTGCGTCTTTGCATTGTTCTCATGCAGGTGACGCCTGCATACATGGCTGTGTTCATGTCTGGTGTTTGTTATGTACACCGACTATGCACACTGGTCCCAGTGGTGTTTCGCTCACCAGTATCCAGATTGATTGGGTCCGTGGAGGTAGAAACTAATTACATGTTTTGCTTTCTGTGAACCAGTTCTATCAATCAGCTTTTAATGAGAGAGAGTCCGATGCTCCGACGCTTCTCCACGCCGGCAGAGCAACAGAGGAAAAACACTGAAGCTCTCTGAGAGGGCGTCAGAGTCGACATCCATCAGATGGTATGAACACGCGGTTCAGCAAAAGCATCGTGGTAATAACCTCATTTTTTTCCCCCTGCGGTGAACAAAGATGACCTTGGCCCCGAGCGGCTTTTGGGATTCACTCATCAGGCCGGTTCGCTCTATAAATAAGAGGCACCTTCAGGAGTGAGGAGAAGCATCAACTACCTGCAAATCGGTTTCTGGGACAGAGAACAACTACAGGCGAGCTCATCATTTCAGCGAAACCTGATTAAAGCAGCTTCAGCGATTAGACAGTGTCATTAGAGGAGGAGGAGGAACATAAATCTGAAGATTATTATCACTGTATGCACAACTCCTGTTCATTTTGGAGAAAAAATCTAAAGCAGAAACTCACATAACTCCTTTAACATTTTATACGCCTCTTTCAGGCCGTTAGGAAATGGATCGATGTGAGCTGGGTTATTAAAAACATCATGTGAATGCCAAATGAAAATATAAACTAATAATTACTCCCATCTCTCAAAATATTTAAGCTGAAGGTTGGCGGTTTTATTTTTGGTGTCATCAGGCAAAAATCCCATAATAACTTTTCAGCATATTGTTATTCACAGCAGTGGGTAGAGTACTGAAAATCTAAACTCAAGTAAAAAATTACCTGGTTCAAAAAACTACCCAAAGTGCAAAATACTTCACTCTAATATTTATCGGCGTGTGTGGACCAGTGCAAAGTAGGAAGTGGCCTGATGACGGTGGTTCTTATGCAGTCATAGTTTAACTTGTAGTAGCCTGAACGCTGATTTATGTATTTAAACATATCAGTGTGAGGTGGGCTGTACTCATGCAATAGTTTGATAGGTAAATATAGAATTAAAGTATGTTTCACTACAGTAGCCTCAGACATTATCAAAGTAACCAAACCCATTACAGCAGCAAAAATGAGGAAATACTAAATACAATTTAAACTTAAGTTGTCTGTTCTGAACTTTTGCTCCTGGTACCAAAACTTCAGTCACTAGAGTCAAACTTACATCTGGATTATGGATTGTGCCGTAAAATGTATTCTCTCTTATAACTACTGTTAATCTGCATGTTAACATATTAGACAAAAAAAGTGTTGGCACAATGAGGACATGATATTTTGACAACTATTGTAAAAACAAATGTTACCAACCACTACACATCGAACAATCCTCTTGTGTTTAATGTATAAATAAGCACTGGATATTAACTGTGCATTATCTTTTCACCTAAAATACATTACAATGGGGCGCCCGGTGGCTCAGTCGGTAGAGCAGGCGCCCCATATACAGAGGCTATGTCCTCACGCAGCGGACAGGGTTCGATTCCACCTGTGGTTCTTTGCTGCATGTCATTTCCCCTCTCTCTGCCCTGTTTCCTGTCCACTCTTCAGATGTCCTGTATATAAAGCCCCCTCCCCCCAAAAAAAGGCACTCTGATATACAATTTAAACGAGCAGACCATTCGGACTGGAGACACATCTGTACAAATCAGATTGAACCTGCATTTCAAACCACCTTACCATGCAGGCTACGGTCATGTGCTTTTTTGCTGTTCAGACTTAATAAAATCACTCTGGATTTGCCAAAAATCTGATTTGGGCTGGCAGTCTCAACAAGGCCAACGTGAATATTTAACAGCTTCTGGAGACATTTTTGGATGTCCGTTGTCTCCTTTAGATAGACTTCTTTCCACACACACTCCACAGTAGGTGAAAGAAACACCCGCCTGGCAACAATATGACCGTTAGCACAGATTAAGTTGAACAGCTAATGAGGAAGGGTTAAAGAAATTCTAATCCCCTCCCTCTGAGAGTCGTTCAACGTGGAGGCAATGCCAGACCAAAAGAATCAAGTCCATTCAGTGGAGTGGGCGGAGTCTCTGGTCTGGGCCCAGGCCAGTGCGTTTGGGTAGGTGTGGACACTGTAATCCAACTGAGGTGTGGACTAAAACAACCAGAGAGACATCTGTTTGAAGAGGTGGCCTCACACAAACATTAATTAAGGGCTGACATGGAGCAGCGACAAAATTTGATGCTCTCTTGATATTTGGGCAGATGACCATACAGCCCAACATCTGGAAAAAAATGCAATCAAGAAGTGTTCAAATGTTTAGCAAGTGACTGAAGGAGAGGGAATCTGACCGACGTGATTTCTGACCAGCTCCCACATGGCTTTTGTTGATACATTTTAGTTCACTTGTTGAAATTTCCCCTGTGTGAAACCAAACCAAAGGAAAATGCAAATGAGTCGCAACTCATCCGTTGATGCAGGTATTACAGGTATGAAAATACCCTTAAACACTTAGGATAATGTAGGTACACAACTAGAGAAAAATTATCACAAAGATATAGTTGGGTTATTTTGGAGACATTTTAATGTAAAATTTTACATAAGTTATAAAAATGCAAGTCACTAGGTGAAAAACTGTTTTTTCTTGCACAACTGGCAAGGTGGAGACTAAGCGTAGCATAGGCTCACTTTTTAGCAATTAACAAACAGAACCATAATGCAAGTTTGTTAACGACTGGCCAGTTCTTAGAAACCAGTTCCAATTCAAAACCAATGTCCAATTCCTAATCTGATCATTTCGTACTGTATGTAAAAATGGCATGTCCATGCGATGAACATGTTCAATCATAAATGCTTTTTTAGTGAAGGATACGTAACACTTACATTGTAGTTGTGTAAACATGAATTTGAGTATCGAGCTTCTTTCACGTTCAGTTGTCACAAGTGATTAAAACTGTTTCCTTTTGCTGGCATCTTACAGTTTCACTGGTGTCTGCAAAGTCTAATATGTTTACAACTCTATATTACACACCTGTCACCTTTGAATTTGAGCTATCAAACATCTACAGCAATGCTTCAGATGTTGTCTGACAATTTCATTATGTGTTTGAACAGCTGAGAGGAGGAACAATACTATGCTGAGTTGTTAAGAGTAAGACATTTAATACAGTGTAGCACTCAGGCCTGATCCAGCAACTTCTATGCAGTTTCATCACCCATCAAACAAATTCGATCTGAATCAGGTTGTGTCCTCTTTCACACATGCAAAAACTTACAACAGCCGACAATTAGCAGTATAACTGATGGACTGTCATTAAAAAGTTCTTTTAGGAATGGGGTGCTAACGTTCTTTCTTAATTTGTAGCTTTCATTTACAAATAAATATGCAGCAACTGGACAAACGGTGTTTTCCGAGAGATTCTCATTTCCTGACAGCTAACACATGTCTGCTTTGATATAATTTCTTCTTTCATTCTCGAGACAGATTAACAGAGTGAAGCTTTCATTTGCCTGCAGCTTTCGATGGTATGGCAGATGGGAACTTTCAATAATAGAGTGATTTTTACAGAAACATCACATACTGTACCAGAATATTTTTCCTCGGAGTGCTTGGGAAAATGAATCTTATGGAAAATATTATCTTGGGCTGGTGGACGTCAAGGGAAATTCCACACAGCATGACAATTTACTTTATTTTGGGCTTCTTATAAAATCCTCTGTCACCTCTGATTACAATAAGCTGAATGTATCACTTACACATGTGCTATGCATGATATTCTACCTGAGCTTTCTTTGTGTATTGTGGCCACCTTGGCTCTTGGGGGTCAGGAAGGTAGCACGTTGCCCCTTGCCTGCCTGCGTAGCCAATGTTTTTGATTGTGGATCAATGGAATCACTGTCATCTTTTTCATAATGAGTTCTTTCTGAAGCAAAATGAGATGTAGAACATTTGGAAAACATGCAGAAAAAAAATCCTCTGCATCCAGTGACGGATATTGTCGTCCAAACGGAGAGAGAAATTCGATGTGTAGATTTGAATAGAGCCACGTGAAACTTAAGTGTCCAGTGTGTGGGATTTAGTGGCATCCGTCGGGGGCATTGCAGACTGCACACAACTGATTATCCCTCTCTCACCCTCTCCTTCAAAAACATGCAGAAGAACCTACAGTACACAATGCGGCGAAAAAAAAAAGGTTTGTTCATTCTGGGCTACTGTAGAATCATGGTGGTGCAACATGTGGACTCGTTTGAAGAGGACCCGGTCTCTGTGTAAATTTAAATGGCTCATTCTAAGGAATACAATGATTATTTTTTCAGGTTGTTATACACTAATGGAAATATGCTTATTATATTGGGTTTCTTAATTTTTTTGAGGGTTGTTAACTGATTAAAATATTTGAAAGTGATTAATCACATGATTATCCATAGTTAGCAAGAGATTAATTGCAAATTTATTGCACTTTTTTTCAGTTCTAAATGTACCTTGAAAGGATATATTTCAGGTTTCTAATCCTCTTATCAACATGAGAGTGGACAAATAAGCTTGCTTCGCGCAATGTATGTTTATTATTCTCGCTGCAATCCAAAACAATGACAAATAATGTGATATATTTTGATCGAGCACTCAGTGCTCTGCTCTATTTAGTCTGTTGTGATCAGGGCTCGATTGCTCATCTCTGTCCTTCAGTCTCGTCTCTGTGTCTTATTGTCTGTGAGTCATAGGCGTCATATTAAACACTCACCCCACATTCGGAAGCTGGACCACACTGTAACAGTGTCCCAGTACAATACAGACTACGACATCGTGTCAGAAAATGGAGTTACAGAGTTATTCAAGCGAGGTACAGTGTGCTAACACACACACACTTGGGTGTGCTAATCTGGGAAGCAGATGAAACAGTCAACTGCAATCAACCAGCACGAACATGCAGCAGTTCACCTCTAATACTCACTGGTAACCTTATAATAGTTTCTCAGGACAATACAGGCTGAAAAAATTCTATTCAAAACATATGCTTACTCCTCTACATTAGCTCTTTTAAGTTGTGTATCTTGTATATTATGTCTATGGTGGTGTCCGCATCGCTTCCTGACGCGAGGGTTATAAAGAACGTGTGCGCATTACTCGCTTGTTAAAAATTGATGGCATTAAAAGGAATTTGTGTTAATGCATTATTATTGCATTAACTTTAACAGCACTACTTTCTTCACAAATAGATCCCAATCATGAGACCTTTTAAAGTTTTGGAAAGAAAATTTACTTCAATCTATGGCCTTAAATGAAGGAACAAGCCCTCATCTGTGAATATGTGTATGTCTTGCACATTTTAACAGTGAGTTTTCTTTGTCAACGCTTTATTAGCTTGCATAGTAATGCAAAGCACAGCACATAGGAACTCATTTAAATTTATTTTTTTTAACTCACTTTAACTACTAATTTGTGAGGAATGTCCTTAGAAACCAAATTCTTACATGGCTATTTCTAATTCTTTGGTTTTATATTACTACAACTCTTCAGGGTTGGAACTCTATTCTCTTGACCAAAACTAAAAAAAAAATCTGTTTTGAAAAGAGTTTTAAAAAAAATGTAATTACATATTAGCAACCTTGTCAGACACAGCAGTGAGAATCTTGCAAGCTCCTTAATCCATCGTACACACCCTCCACTGAAAGCACTCAGAAGTACAAAGGAAAAGATGACAGTTTGGTAGCTTGATGACAAAAGCTATATGATGTGGAAGCCGTTTAATCTCCATCATCAGGTGCACTAAGCTTCAGTGTACTGGTTGTCAGTAAAAGCAAGGTGGTTTCTATCATGTATTATCAAACATCAGAGAGTGACAGAATGTGAGGCTGCAGGATGTGAAAGGGAAAAGTGAAACCATCCTCAGTGAGTCACTGTTTTAAAAGGGTCAGAAGTTGCTGTCTGCAGAATGTAAAAAGGAGGAAATTACTCCAGGAACAGTTGAATCTAAAGATGACACGGTTGCCAGAATCAACATTATGAACAATTAGTTTCTGAGAGGGTATATTACTTGAGCTTCCCTTTGCTCTTGTTGCATGCTGCGTTAGGTTACCAGTGTTCTGCTGTACCTGCTGCAGCAGTAGGTCCAATACCTTAGAAAATTTGTATTTTTAATAGCTAAGTCACAATTGGAAGAAGCAGTAATAAATACATTTCAAAAAACACAATTCACGTATCATTGAATGTTTCTGATTACTGTTACTCTGCACAAGCATTTCCTGTAACTGTAGTTGGGTTTCCATCCAAATGTATTGCAAATTTTAACTGAATTTTCAGAAATTCAGCCAAAGAAGATGGAAAAATTACGCATGGATCCATCCACTGCAGGATGCCACTGCAGAATAAGATTGCGAAACGAGATGACGCGATGAAAGAGCGCCAGTCAGCAGTCAAAACAAAAACAAAAACTAGGGAAAACTTAATGGAAAGCGGTGATGGAGAGCCCCCTGGACAGTTGGGAAACTTTGAACAACTAATACTACAGCTATGTGCTCTAGGAAGAGTTCTGGTAGTGTAAATTACATGATTTCTGTACATCTTCATCACTGTTAAGTCGCTGCTAATCGGCTGTTTCCACTGCACTTTTACACATTTACCCTTTATCAATACGACAACTTTTCCACCTCCTCCAAGCATAAAAACTTCTTTGTGATATTTCGAGGATTTTCTCGAATTTTGCAGCATTTCTACTCATTTATTTAATGTGCAAATTGAAAATTGCATAAAAACGAGTGGATGGAAATCCATCTTCTGTCACTCAGTATCTCAATAAATAATGAAAAGAACGATGTCCTGAGCAGATCATAAAGACTGGTAGGGATTTGACATTTTTTATAGAACGGTATTCTTTTGCTTCTTTATCAAACCTTACTTACTGTGTTTTTGTCACTCTCATCCCATGAGTGTTGTAGCACCACACTGCAGTGCGAGCATTTCGTAATGCAAGTGAAAATTGCAGTTGTGGGTGCAAATGTTCTGTCACTGTTAACCTAGCTTTCACTTAGCAAATTTAAACTGTTTTGCGCTTTTTTGATAAATTACTGAGCATGCTCAATTTACAAAAAAGAGAAAGAAAGAAAAGATGCTCTTGCCCTCTCCTTGCTCAAAAAATGGTAGGTTCAGGATGCTGAGAACTTCATCATGCTAACTGATGTTCTCAGTACTGATGGTGCTGAAAAAAAGAACTTTTTCTAGTTTTTGTTTGTCTTTTTATGTGTAGGCTACTTGTAAACAACTTACACCATCCAAAACTGGGTATGATATATAACATTTATTAAAAATATTCTTAAACCATTCAAAAACAGCCAAAAGTGTCACATCTGAAAAGTCAGCTTAAATGTTGTGTATGATATGATGTGCATTGTATTGTACTGCATTTATTTTGTATTATATTATATTGTGCTGTATTATTCCTTTTAGTAGACAGTGGAACCAGAAGGCTATTAGATTTACCAGACCACATCCAAACAAAATGCCCTTGAAAGCTCAGGAAACAGCAAGCGAGTCGACCTTGAGTTAGGATTATTTTGTCAAAATAAGTAATAATATTTTTGGGTGTCGTACACCTAGCCAGTGAGGGCAGATTAATCAAGGCATTAATGTGAAATATGGAAGGACTTTCTAAAACATCCAGGTTAAGCAACAGCTTGTTATTTATTATCAGCTGCACCAGCTGGTCCAGAACTGGTGTGTGTGCGGGTCTATGTGCTGCACGGTGGGATGTGGTGGCGAGCCTAATCCTGGCAGGATGTGAGTCTCTGGACAGAGCTTGCAGGGGAGGGCTCCAAAGTTACGCACCCGTCCAAAATCACAAAGTTCAAGGAAGGCAATTGGCTTGACAGCACATGTAATAGAGACTGTGAAACCTCGTCGCCCGAGGGCCCTGACAGAGCAGCAGTCGTGGAGAGGGGCGGGGGTTTGGCTGGCTAAAAATGAGCCTGGGATCAGCTTTGTGAGGCTTCTCATGTCAGTCACATCCACAATCTTATTTTCGCTTCGCATCTGGAGGTTGGATCCGCAGTGAAATATATTCACTGTGCGTGTTCGTGGCACTGGTTTTACTTGGCACAGCAAGTGATAGCTCACTTTTAATATAGAGTAGAGAGTTAGAGAGCGGAGAATTCTTGAGGCAGGCTGTAAAAACGCAGCAGCACAATGGACAATGAGCATGGCTGTGGCTTGGACTGTGGGGAGATCGCGGGGAGCCTGATGGAAACCTCGCAGGGCTGCCGTGAGCACGCGAGGTCAGGACATATGCTGACATGGACTTCTGGGCCCGAGCCAGAGCCGGAGCAGAGAGGAAACGGAGGCCTCACGTCTGCTCAGCAGCGCTGCCCTGCTCCTCTTGTTTGTCTCTGACTTTGTATCAAATGTTACTTGTGCATGAGATAAAACACCAGAGCATCAAGACTTCTAATATGGGTGTATTTTCTTAGCATTGAACAGGCACAAATTCCAACATCTGGCAGGTTGAAAGTTCAGTTGGTTTGAAATATCCAATGAAATAACAAGACATTCATGTTCTACTAGAGTAACAAAAGTATTGACCTATCTCAAGCCTATCCTAAATTGTCAATTCACTACCAGAGCACACAAATAAACACATAATCTTCATTTTCAGTTGTGTGATTGGTGTTTGATAGCACGTTATCAACCCTGAATTCAGAATTGAATCCACTAGTCAGATTTCCAATGATCATCAGATCATTTTATGTTCAGCTTTCAACATTTTAAGTAAAAAAGAAAAAAAAAAAGGTTAGCTTAAAGCCGGGGTAGGCAATGTCTGGAAATCAAGCTAGCTGTAGCATGATACTCCTAAGGAAGCAACTCCACTCCTTCTATTAAGCCTGTGCGGTTGATGTCTGATAGCATGTTCAAACCTGGATTCAGTATTGAATCCACTGGTCAGATTTCCAGCAATAATCAGATCAATTAAGATTCAGCTTTCAACATTTTACGTAAAAAAAACAAAAACGCTTAAAGCTGGTGTAGGCAATGTCTGGAAATCAAGCTAACTGTAGCATGAGACTCCTAAGGAGGCAACTCCTCTCTCTCCTTTAAGGCCCGTTTACACCAAAGATTGACAACAAGAGTAAACCATGACGGGGAAAGTTGCAGCAAACTGGTAAACTGGTCTGTTTCAGTTTGGCTGACAGTGTTGCCAGCAACTCAGCTTGTCAAGTCACCAGAGGCCAGTTGTAGAGCGTTAGGCACATCACTTGCTTCAACAGCCAATCAGCTTGTAGCGACTTCACTTGTCATTTAAGAGCACAGTGTAGAGCAGCCAATAGGAAGATGTGCTCTTCGAAATCTTCTGTGATTGGCCGAAAAATGACCTTCATTCTCTAAAGCCTGAATATAGTGCCAAGGAGAGGTGCAGAAGTCTAGTGTTTTTTTCAGACAACCTGAATTATGGAGTGCTCAAAGGTTATTATGGAATTTTTGCCTACTAGCACCAAAAATAAACTGCCTCCCCCAATGGCAAAAAATCCAAACTTAATAGGAAAGAACTAAAACTTAGTTATGCCACATAAATTACATATTTGCTAGGCTGATAACAACAATTTGGATGTTTGCAACTAATGATTATTTTCACTATCGATTAATGTGCCAATTATTTTTAAGATTAATCGATTAGCCTACTTGTTTATTCTATGAAATGTCAAGAAAGTGCAAAAAATGCTCATCTTAATTTCTCAGAGCCCAATGCAATGTCTTCAAATGCTTCTGTTGTCCAAACAACAGTCCAAAACACAGAGACTCCTCATTTATTATCATACATGACACAGAGAAGCAGCAAACCCTCACATTTAGGAGGCTAAACTGGAAATCCTTTGTCCTCTGTCATTTGAAAAATGACGAAAACAATTAATCGGTTATCAAAATAGTTGCCAATTAGCTTTCTATTGATCAATTATTTGATTAATCAATGCAGCTCTAGTTAAGACTGGATAAAATTCAACTTAACAAATCCAGCTATTTTACCAACCCGGTAATCCAAAACTAACCAAGTCCCTTTGCAGCCATTTGTTGACTCTGACTCTCCATTCAGCCTCCCCCTAACCAAACAACCACACAACTGACTAAGCATCGCATTCACTCAAGTTTCCTTTTTCAATCACGTATTGAATTTCACTTATGTCTGATGAGAGCACCAGTTCTTTTGTTTGGTCTTTTGCGATGTGCTGACAATGCCCCCCCCCCTTTCACAGCCAAGCTGTCAGGAAGAGCGTGCTGTCCTTAAAAATGAGACAGGGCAACAACAGGGCAACATCTGATTAGCATTCACAGCGCTATCTCCACTCCCTTGGTATTTTATTACCACAGGTGCAGGGGCATTCATTGATCAGATGCACGCTACAGGCGCGGTTAGCCTTTAATTGAAAACAGCTCTATTTATACACCTGCAGGCACTAAAGGTCTCCAAGAGAGCACGGGGAGGTTGAAAAGAAGAGAAAGGAAGGGGGAAAAAACACAGAGCAGTGACAGAACAGTGAAAAAAGACATGCCTTGGGAGACATAGGTTAAGGCCTACAGAGAAGGCAAAAGGCATTCCCAAAGCAGCATGGCCGCCCAGTGCCATGAGAGGAGTAGTATGCAGGTGCAAAGGTCTTTGGGGAAGTGCATGTTTTTGAAACAAAGACTGCCATTTGTTAGAAAGAGGCACAAATAAATGCACGTCCAAATGCAAGTTTAAAATCAGTCATGCTTGGTGAAATAAAAAAAACATGTTTGACAGTTTTACTAAGATGTCCAAGTTTTAGATTCAAATTTATTATTAGGATAAACCCCTTGAGATGTGTCATCTCGTTTTTGAGGGGGTCCCAACATATATCACAAGATAAAATACAAATAACAACAACAACAACGCACAAAGGTACAGACAGTTAACAAACAAACCACAAAAGTAAAACATGGTAAAACTAAACTAAGACAAACAAAGAATAACTTATCAAGACATTGATCCCAGGGTTATATGATAACTTTTTTTCTACATAGCACTGGTGCTAAGGAAGTTGAATATTTTATAGCACAGGCCAAAAAACTTGTAGCACTATTAGACATCTCTAAAATCTCTAAAAACAACCACAAGTAGTGCAGTTCATCACATAAACACGCATGTAGCGGTAACTATGAATGTTGCATACAAGGCACACAAAATCGAGATCTTATTAAAAACTGTGTTATGACAATGGAAATGCCATATATATTTGCACTTAATGCCATCAATACATTATACAAATAAAAAGTGCAAATCTGAGTTTGGTTCATGTCTTATTTCTCCTTCTTCCCTATTTAAAACCTGAAAATAAGATTCGTTTAGTATTTCTCCTAGGTTTACTCATTGGGGGTGGGGGGGCTGATGATTAGTACGGAGGTGGGCGTCTGGCAGTGTACTTGACGTGGTGAGGTGGGGTAACTTCATCTTAAAGACATGTTTTGATTATAGACTACAAGGTTACAGAAAATTTAGACCAGAATCACCACAACACTTAAACAACACTTTGCTCAGCACTGAAATGAGTCATATTTTACAAGCATTCCTTAGCTTAATGACAGAGCGTACTGACTTTGTCCTTAACTCTTGTTACTGTCAATTAACCCGTTTGCACTTCTTCATGTTTACGTTCAGGCAACTAACGTCATTTTAAAAAGATCTCTGTCTATTCTGTGGCAAAAAAACTTGCATCTTAAAACAAAAACACAGTAATGGTAGTGTTGATGAGCCACGTATGTCTGCAAAGCTGTTTGTGTGAATAAGCCACACCATTGGTAGGAACAAGAGAGGAGAGCAGAGTCACTGCTCTGGACGTGACATGCATAATAGTCACACTTTGCTGAAATAAAATAAATGCGCATTTAATTCCAGAAATAAAATATTTTGTGCCTTTCTTTGTGGGAGGGGCGGCCACTCCTCCAAATGAAAGGTAGAGGAAACACCGGTAGCTGGTTCCCTCGACTCGCTGAGGTTAAGAGGACTGTTCGCTAAGAGTTGTGGGATTGTGGGGAGTATAGTGTGCGGTGCAATGAAAAAAAAAAGTTTTTCCTCTCACACACAGGCTGTCGCACTGGTGCTACCAACGTGAATTCATTCATTGCACAGGCAGATCATTTCAAAGCACGTGCAACATATATGCGACATTGTACAGCCCTGGTTTGGGATGGAGACCTGACTAAGGACAGGATGAATGGAAGCCACTGAGGAGATTTCTACGACTAAAACACTGTATGTTGATTTTCCCTTTTATTTATTATCCATCTGTTTGTTCACTTTACACTCAACAGTACAACCAATGGCAGGAATTCATTTTAATGTTTAGTTAGCTGATATAGCTATAGTATTTTTGCATTACAAAGGTAGGAGATCTGTTGTAAATGGGTATGTTTGTATGTATAATATTTTTGAACAGAGTTCATGACAGTTTAGACTGTAAAGATTTATGGATTCTTATGTTTTGTACAGGCTTAGCCATTGTTGCAACTACATGCTATCCTAGCAAGAGCTTCTGAACTGTGCTTTGCAGGTAAAAATGTCTGTAATAGAAAAAGAGCTGCAAAAAGCAGCAGCTGTAGTAGGAAATGCTGAAAGTGAAAGGATGCCAGCTCTTGGCCTCATTGCAAGCTCCTCTTTGTCTTCTACCTGTGCTTGTTAACTTGGATTTGCATTAGTGTGTCATGGATTGCTTGCTTTGTTGATACTGTTCCAGTCACCTAATGTCTCAAAAAGCACTCCTATTTTCTTGAATTAATTTCAAGATCAATGCAACCCTTGCGGCCAACTGTGAGTTCATAAGAGTGTTTGCTTTTGATTGTTAGAGTGGTTTGCCCCAACAAGGATTAATGTAATCTAAGAGTAGCGCTTATCGAAGTCTAGTAAAACTAGGTTTAAAATGTTTTATGTTGTTTATGTTTATTATTTTAAATTGAATTTAATCAATAGGGACAAGCTTGGATCTTGAAATTAAAATAAATACATGAATAACTGGTTGCTGTCAGGACCTAATAGATTAAAAAAGTGATCGACAGAGGTGGTTAATAAGTTACAACAGCTGCTTTTCTGAAACAAAACATTACATTGTTGCTACCTAGCTGAAAAGTTGTTAGCCAAAAGGTTCTTGTGATGGCACTGCAGAGTAGCTCAAATTTCAAGAAAAACTCGTTTGCCAAACTAATGGAACAATATGGCAAATCATAGACGATTTAAAAAAAAAAAAAAATTGAAAAAAA
>JAQFJA010000022.1:7638417-7649956 GCA_029874485.1 Naso brachycentron
TATTATGTTTTATGCTGTGTAACTTTTTTAGTGTGCCTCAATGGCAACCCCAAAATTTTCACTGGCCCCATCTGGCCCCCCCACCAAATATTTCCTGCAGGCGCCACTGATGAGGACTGCTGTCTTTTCTATCACATATCTTCAGCTTGTTATTAACTGTTTTTCTTGTCTTTTTGGGCTTGAAGATCAGATGAGAGAACCTTTATCAATATGACACAGTAAAACAGCGGAAAATGGAGCAATTTCACCTGTTGTTCAGATAAAAATTAGCAGTTGTAGAAAACAAGTCTGGGGTTGGGGTTATTTTCTGACATTCTGTAGACTAAACAGTCGATGACTCAATAGACTGCAAATGTGTTTTTTAAAGATACAGCATTTTTAGTTGCAGCCTCGCTTTGCACACACATGCACCGCCAAAGGAGGCATCAGCTTATTGTTTCAAGTCTGAAGTTGATTACAAATATTTCACTCAGCTGCAGGAAACCAAAAAACCTTCTAAAAGCAGTGACTCACTGTGTGTTCCAGGTTTCCTCAGCCTTCACTGCTGATTCTGTATAAACTGGACTAAATACGGCCTCCATGTGTCAATGTGATCCACCGACAGTATGACTCCACACTAACTATATCATCACTGTAAGCTGATTACGTAGCTGTTTACTACATCATCATGGTCAGCTGACCACTTCACACAGCCTTGAGACCACCAGAACCAGCTGTCGGAAACCTGGAGGACCATGTGTTTAAAATCAGAGTTTTATGAACTGTGTCATGAAAGTATCGGCTCTGTTTGCTGTTGTGCTTACAAGTAGCAGCAGCAGGTAAAGGCTGCGTCGCTCTAAACCGCTGGATGCAGGACACCTCACTGTAATCTGAATTTAGTAATTAAAAAGATGACTTTCCTACACTGCAGTCTTGTGCACGACCTCCGCCCTCATATCCCGTCCTTGTTTTTGGTTTTTCCTCCGCAGTTTTATTGTTCACTTTGCATGTAACACTTAAAGTTCATATAGATGAATCTAAGAAGTTCAACAATGCACACATTCACTTCCACTGAAGACTTGAAGGTCAAATCACTAACTTTTTCCTTACAAAAGCTATAGAGCTTGTAATATAGACAGACCCACTGCTGAATAATTCTGCCTCAGCAAATCAATATTTAAAGAAACTAATGAAAAAATAACTAATTAATAAACCCTAAATAAATAAATCCGTAACAAAACACTGAAGTAAATAAAAGTTTTTAATCTGGAAGTATTGTAAATGTGGTGCTGAACATGTCTAATGATTTAAAACATCAGGGTGACGCATGTCAGTGTTGTATGTGAATTGTATTTGAATGAAAAACAAATGCTTTAAACAGATGAGACAGTTTACTTAATTAAACACAGGATTTAAAAACCACATCCTCGCTGTTAAAAATTCCCTCTGAATCAGCTGAGCTTTCAGAGTCACATCAGCTCTCTCACAGATTGTAATAAAATCTGGAATGTAGAGGAAACCGTCAGCATATCTACATTGTATTTAGCCGTGCACTCTGTATGCTGCCATATTTGACTTTAAACTTTAAATACTGTAAATCATCTTTAGACTTAGAAAAACATGGTATTGACTTTTCCCTAGGTTTGTAAAATCAAAAATTCTGTAGATTTCTTCATTCTGATCTGCACTAAATACTGAGCAAGTGCACATGTGAAGTCCCTGCATAGACGGAATACCTAAGACGCACAAGATGAATGCATTCACACAGGAGAAACAAATGTTAAACAGTTAAAACAGGCACAAAGTCAGTACACAGGCGGTAAAGACCATCCAAAAAAAAAAAAAGAAACAACTAAAAGAAGGTAAAAACAACCATCACTCATCCTCAACAAATATCTCCAAAACTACTCAGTCACACTTCAAAATATAACAAATTTTCATACCAATAACAGATTTTTTTTCCAGTCTAACACTCTTTGTGACAAATTTGTTCTTTCATGAAGAGCCATTATTGCACGGAGGAGCCTGTTCATAAAGCATGCTGCCATCCAAACACACATCATGTGAAATGTAAACGGGCTCAGTGCATAGGAACACTGTGCTGTACGTGAACAAACAAAATAGTTTGGATATGAAAAGACATCTGAAAGGAGAATAAAGCAGCTGAATTACCCAAAAGATGTTGTGTGTTTAAAGAAGCTTAGACACTGAAAATATTCTCTATTTTAGCAGGAAAGGAAGTCAAATATGACACAAAAGAGAAACATGGATATAAGCATTTAAAACTAATTTTGAGGATGATTTTCAACAGATCTTCTCACACGTTTGGTGTCACTGCTGCGGCAATTTCAAAGGCTTTATCAATTTAAAGAATTTTTGTGATTTCCGAGAAGAAAATTGTTCACTATTGTATTCAGCTGATCCTGAGTCTAACAAACCGATTGGAATAAAAGTGGCACATGAGGACAGCGGCATCCGAAGGTCTTTGCATTCTTCTATTTTTATATTAACACTCACAGCCAAGAAAACAGAGCAAACTCCTAAATCCATCCTGAGCTGTGCCACAAGGTTCTGTTTTCGCAATTTGATGGAGGAGGCTTAGCTGCCATAAAATTTCAACCTCCACTTCCCCTGATAAAGTTTCTCTGGCAGGCATTGAACGGACTTAAGCAGCTGTTGCCCCCCGAAAGCCCGTCTGGCTTCCCAGGTTATCCCGATTTGCACAGTTGTCTCTAAAATTTGGGTAACTGTGGGATCAAATGCTGCAACTCTTCATGGCCGCTAACCTTTCAAAGCCTGAGCCCAGACCCTGTTGGAACCAGAGGGCAGCCCATCCGCCCTAAGAACAGCTTGTTAGAGTTGACACTTGATTTTATGCATTGTATTTCTGAGAGCATTACAACTAAATCCCCTTCTCAGGCGATATGGAGGGCTGCTGTTCAGCTCCAGCAGAGGAAAATGCAGGTGGGGGGATTAGGAGAGCTCGACGGTTCGGGATTTCAGAGCTTTATGTTGATGCTCTTTTCTGTGAGCTCCCTGTGAATTTTAAAGCCCAATATACTATATATGCTGATAAAGATTTAGTACTTTTGTAAGATGATTAGGCTGTATGACAGTGATGGTGTACAGTTAGTTCATGAGAGCAGCAAGGAAGCGGAAACCCACATATGTAATATAAGTCCAGTTGTATTACACGCAAGATTCGGCCAGTTGTGGGTACTGCAGTAAAAATGTGACCATGATGATCCTTTTTTTTCCCCAGATGCTTTAAATCTACTTAGAAAATATTTGTCGCTAACTAAGTACATCTACTCAAGAACTATACTAACAGGTAATTCTTGTATATTTTGGATACTTTTCCTAAATTTGTTGCTAATGTGTTACAATTGAAGGATGAACACGTTTAAAAAAACAAAAAAACAAACAACTTTACCTTCAAAATACATCTGATAACTTCCAGAATTACAATTTTATAATCGAAAAACTATTCATCTACTACTTAATGATGCCACTTTTGCATAGTACTTCTATCTCCCACCTATTGCTACGCAAATAAATAAATAACTCTTTCCACAGCAACCTGCTTTTGCACCTACATCTGGGCTGCACTGCCAGGTATGAAATAATGATGGCACAATATGTGTGTTGAAGCTCCGCAGGGGCGCATGTTGAGTCAGACGGCCAAGGGAGATCACCTGTCCGGCCGGAGGGGTCGGCAGGCCGTCTGGAGCCTGCTAATGATAAACCTCCAACATACTGACTGTCAGCTCATGGCACGCCTTCTCCAAACAGCAGATCCAGGCAGGCAGCCGCGGTCGCTTCTGCTCCACGTCTGAACCCATATTGACCCGGCACGGCGGCTGACGGAAGGCCCTCTGAGCCAATCGCGTGGGGGGCTTGTGAGCCCGTGCCCGTCCGGTGGGGGTGGAGTCGTGGCCGAGCCGGGTCGAGTCACCTTGCCGGCAGCGCTCTGCATCGCGCTCTAATGAAGGCAGAGGGAAACTTTAGCTGGAGGTGTTTGTATGTTATCATGTCACATTTCTGCACTGGCAGAGGAGGCAGCAGATTATTCTGACTTCTCTAGCAGATGTTTGGAAATGGTGCTAATGTTGTGGATTATGTCTGTGGGTGAACAAGCAGCAAGTAATCTGAGAAGGATGTCAGCAGAGTTAACTTTGGTAAAATGTGCTTTTTACAGAAATGTATGCATGAAATATGCAAATTGCCATGTATTTTTAAAGTTTTTTTAGTCTTTCGACCTCTCAAAGCCCTTATACAACACAAGTCAACACTGACCCATTCACACATTCGAGGTAAGGTGGCTTCTTTACAAAAACACCAACCTGCTCATCGGGAGCTCCTAGACACATAAACACACCAACAGGACAGCCATCGGGAGCAATTTGGGGTTCAGTATCTTGCGCAAGGACACTTTGATATGCAGACCGGACGAGCCACGGATTGAACCACCAACCTTCTGATTGCTTTATGTTTGGCTAAACCTGCTGAGCTACAGCTGCCCCCATGTGTCTAATTGCAAGTTTTCCGGCTATTAGTCGTCCTTACTTCAGAAGATCAATTCCACTTGTTGTCCAAGTAAAATTCTATTTGTTACATTATACATACATTTCTAAAGGAATTAGACTGCAGTGCATCGTATTATTTAGCTTTAGTTCCCTGAACCTTTGGGTGTCTAAACATGCATTTGTGCAGAGATAAGGTATAAAAAGACTGAGGAGGCTGAATGCTTTAGGGAAATGCTCTTGTTGAGTATTTACAGAGAATATCAACATAAAATGAAATTACATCCTCGTCAGACTCTTCTGTCCACAGCAGCTAACGGCTAAACTTAGAAAACGCTCGAACTTTTTCCAGCAGAATGCTTGACGTTCAGCATAACAGAAGCTTTAAATTTGTAGAGAAAAGCAAAACCTCGTTGATTGTGATCAAGTTTAAATTGTCAGCCAGCAAAGTTAACAACCTCCCTGGAGCCCCAGACCCCGAGGGGCATGTGTTATAATGGAATCTTGCACACCAGGACAGAACTTTCATGCGGCAAGAAAAAAAACCTCTATCTCAGTAAAATAGGCTACGTGGCATATTCCGACTGTAATCACACACAAACAGCGCAGCATTTACTGGAACGTGTCCCTCTCTCAGTTAGGTATTTAGGTGTTCCCCAGAGATGTCGAGGTAGCGCAGAATCTGCTACTCTCCAGGTCCATTTTCTTTCATGCGATAAACCGTGACTACTTCTTCATTTGAAGCGAAACTGCAGGATAAAACTGCGTGCGTGCTTTACATGCGGGAAACTTTTGCACGGACATTCTGTAAATTCATGCCGTATTTTGGCGTCGCACTGGTGTGGAATTGCTTTTACTCTGCGAGAATTTGATTTTGGTTAAAAAAAAAAAAAAATTTTAAAGAAAGAAAAAAAAAAAGGAATTTATTTTATGTGGGATCAATGCACCACTTCCAGTAATTTTCCACCAAAATCAGGTTCACGCTTTTAATTTTGAACCTTCTTTGAACATTTGGCATTTCAAAATCTTCAAGTTGTTGTGTAATATGCAACACCCTCTGCTCAAGAATAGTGGGTATGCACACCGGTTTGCAAGATAACGCCAAGGTTGCTGGAATCCTGAATGGAACCAGTTTCAGCACCAGAGTTCATTTGGTAGATAAACAACCTGAAAGACATTTGAAATGTTCAGGGCTTTATGGCAAGTCCTGCATTTTTACCTAATCTTAAAGCGTTAACACAACTGCCTCTTTCCTTTAGCGCGAGGGTGATGATCGAGCTTAGCCGAAGGTTTTCTGTAACTTCTACCACGAGCTGACCAATCGCAGGTTGTGTTGAATGCATGTGGTATCTCCAGCTTTGATGTGTGGTAAAAAATTTTTAGGAGGTGAACATGAGCCAAGTGTGTATAGTTCAAAACTCCTCTACTCAATTTCAGCCTTGTGATAAAACACGCAGCTCCCTCATTCATGTGGTTGATCAGTCTGCTGATACAGCGGAGGTGCCGATGCAAAGGGCACAAGCACAGAAGTACAAAAAGTTGAACCTGGCACAAGTTCTGCAAAGTGATGTCACCCAGAAAGCTGCTGCACTGACCCGTAAAATACGTACAAACGCACAAGCTGGGTAGATTTCTTTAAACGCTGATGAAGACTAATATATTAGGGAGTTATTGGCTTTGTTTCCCCAATGAGTAAAGCTATTACAGTACACGACTGACCCTTATTTGCTTCCCAAACATTTGTAAAATTTAAAGTGTATGAATAGACGTTCCTGAATAATTGTGCTAACCATCTGCATTATATGATCATTCTCACACTAAGGCCGTTTTAGCATTTGAGGCCTGTTGTCCTCCCCGTCTCTCCGTCCTCACCTCCCTGTGGACATTTGTCGTGGAACGTCCACTCCCAGCACCTGTCCCCAATCTAGTCTGAGCTGCAGGAGGGGCGACTCCTCCGAAGCACCCTTTACAACCTCAGCTGCTGCGCTCGCTGGGCCGAACAAAACGCAGCCCTCTCGCACGCCCCGTGCCACTTCTCTCCATGGCTGGCATCGTTTAACATTACGATATTTTCCTGGTGTTTGCCCACGGATGATGAGGCTATGCCTGTGATTGCTATGCATGTGCCAGATGAATCATAAACCTATACCATATGCCATCGCAATTTGCTGATGGGCCCAAGCTGTTTTGGTGGATATGAAATCCAGGGATTATGGTGGCTTGATCCTCAGTGAATGAAGGGAGAGAAGGACAGGGAGACAGAGAGAGTGAAGGGGGAAAGGTGGAGGCTGATGCTCCCTCTCTCCCCACTCTCTGCTTTTCTATTGGTCCACACTTGAACGGCTGTGGAAAGGTAGAAGGCAGGGCTGCTGATTGACACCTCCCAAACTGTCTAATCTACCAAAGGCTGTGAGGTATTAGCTCAACCTGCTAGTTTCTGAAAGCAAACAAACACAGACAAACATGTTTGTCACCTTGTCCCCAGTGTCATATGGTGGTAATTGAAGTAGCTGCCAAAAACAAAAGGACCAAAGCCTTCAGGGAATTGCTGTTGTTGTTGTTCTCCTCTCTGAAATCGAGAGTATTACATGAGGGCCAATCAGTACTGTTGTTAACGCTAAAGCTCTTATTTTAGTTCAAGCATGTTTATTGACAAAAGGTGAGGAATTCCTAAATGCAGAGAGATCATTTTGATTGTTAACCAACAACAGGATTTAAAAGCTTAGTTTGCATTCAGGAGGGTGAATGTTTTTGTTTTGCTTCAAAGAAAATGTGAAATCTCTTTCAAAAAATATCTGCATCAACCTGCAGCGTTTCCCGTGAGCTGCTGTATCATCGCAATGTAGAAAATACTTTATGTTCACACTCTTGTATCTAGTTCATCATTTATTCATTCAGCTGTGTTTTTGCAAATGTGTATAGCCAGCCATTGTGGAGATTTTGTTAGTTAATTAGTGTGTTCATTGATAAGTGGAAAATAAATGTTAATGAATAGATGGATTTTGCTAGTTCAGTTTGTAAGACAAGTTTAAAGACAAAAGCAGAAAGTTACCTCAGAGACAATGTGGTTTGTATCGTATATGAATAGATGTTCACTTTCAACGAGCTGTACTGTTCAACTTCTCGACTTATTTTAAACTCATCGTCATAGATTTATTGGCATTTTATATTTTTTACACTGTGAAATACTGTAAGTTTGACTTATTTTTTAAAGATAGTTAGTGAGCGAGTTAGCATTCAGGTTTTTTGTCAAATGTTTTGTGTATTATGGTTACTGGAAAATGATCTGTTTTACAAAAATGTATTCAAACAACAAAAACGACAAGCAAGCAAACCTTGGACAGCATTAGAAAATATTAATTCATTCTGAAGTGACAGCAGGTTAAGTTTGTTCAGTCTCTTAAATTTTGGTTTTTGGTAATTAATTTTATTTGGCATCTTGGCGCTGATATTTCTCTGACTTTATACTGTTTGCCTGAATGCATCTAGATAGAGAAAAAAAAAGTTTAAAAACTGATGCAAAAAGTGTTTTCTTTTTGTTTTTATTTTCCCCCCAGCATGTCAGCATTCCTGTCTGGTTTGTTTGCTTACACATACATTAAATATTGCCCCTTAAATTAAGCTGTACTGTGTCTGTGAATACTCACAGCCTCAGTTTTCACATAATGTCAATCAACCATTCAAGGAAGCCAGTAGAAAAACGATCGTGGTGTTGATACAGGAAATTCATCCCAGTGTGAAAGGTCAAAAACAAATCAGTAAACAAGTAAAGAGGCTTAACTCATTTTCAGGTTTTGATTAATATTAATATTTGGCTTATGGACTAAGAATTCATGTCACGCTACTGACGATAGAGGGAGGCTTAAAGATTATGTGTCGCAGAAGCATCAGAGGAGTTTTTCATTAAAAAAAAAAAAAAAACCTCCTACTGAAACTTTCTATTTAACTTTACTGCACTTTCAAAGGTCACCTGAACTTAAACCTTTGATACTTTCTAAAGGTTTAATGTATAATTTCTTAAGTAATTGCACAGTAGACTTAGGAGCACCGGTGACAAGAGACTGTGCTAACCACCATAACTCAAACTAACAGCATGTATAAGCGATTACCTCGTACTTTTTAATTGAGTGGGTTCAGAGAAGCTCTAACTTCCAAGTTTTACGAGTCTGGGGTCTTTTAACGGCTCGGCCACAGTAATTCGATAATCATTTTCATTTGGTAGAATGCTGGCGATCAATCTGATGGATGACTTCATCAATCCATATAACGCAGTCGTATAGGCCGCAGAGTCTAAGTGTAAGTCGAGAGGCCATGAATCGTCCCTTTATGAATCACATTCCAACTAAAACTTGATTAGTGAGCTATTGCAGCATGGAAATACAGCCGCACTTGATATTCATTAAGATAAGGTGTTACTGCCAACGTTGCACGGTTTGTGACAATAAATTTCCCATTTGCATGAAAGTGGGCTCAGAAATTTAAATGGCAAAAATAAAAAAAAAATCTAGTTCACTGTAGCACAGTTTGGCAGTGAGGAATGAAATAATTTATTCATGAGGCTGGCAGGATGTTACGTGCTACCATCTGAAGTGTGTGCTAAAGAGTGAATGTCACTCTGTTTTGCTTTATGTAATATCTCCTTAGAATGTATAGCAAAATCAATTTAATGCCACATTTGAATCAACATTTTGGGAGTTTTGCTGATCCTAAAATCCACAGAACGTACTTAAAAAAATCAAACATGTCAGGGTCAAATTTCCAGATCAACAACATTACGTCTGACCAATAGAGTGCGAGCTTCTGAGGCAAAAATGCCTAAACAAATCATACTGTTGATCCCCAACTGGTCGAGTACAACACATACATGATTATTCCCCAGCTGCCTCCTTCTTTAACTCCGCCGGCTCGCCTTTGTTTTGCTTCAGCTCTGTCGTGTGTTCAAACAATCGGTCAGTGAATCATATTTGTACCATCCTATTAATAATTGAGATTATCCTCATGATTATCCTGTTTTGCACACAAGCTCCCAAGACCATCAGATTACCAGGAAATAGTTACAGAGGACTAAGGTATGCTCGTAAACATAGGTAAATATTAAAAATAAGGGATTATTTTGTCTTTTAGACTAAAAAATAAAGATTAAATTCCATGTTTTTTGTGAGCAATGTTTAATTCACTTTTTACACGTTTCTCACACAATGTCACCCTTTATACAAGTAAATGTAAATCAAAAAAAATAATAACGATATGCCTTTTTTCTTGGCATGTAAGCCATCCACTCAGAAAGTACCACCTCTCTCATCTTCCACCCCACTCTGTTAAATGTGATAAATCATAAAAATATAATGTGACTGCTGGATACAGAAAAAGTAGCAGTTTGACCTATCCGATAAATTTACAGAACTGAACTAAAATAACTTTTTCTCGTCATTAAATTACAGATGCCACTGACACTTGTTTGTATATGAGGACTTTGATACTCATCTCATATCCTTTAGTAGCCTGTGAAGCTGTAGCCACAAGTTAGTTAGCTTATAGCATGAAGACTGGAAACAGGAACAAAGAGTTAGCTTGACTCTTTCAAAAATTCCAAAACACTGGCATCTCCAAAGTTGAAATGCAAGACAACAGTCAGCAGGTAAGGCAATGAGACAATAAAACAGTAGGACGATGAATGAAAGATAAAAGGAGGTAGATAATAATATAAGAAACTGTATTCTGGGGGGTCCGGTGGCTCAGGTGGTAGAGCAGGCGCCCCATATACAGAGGCTGTGTCCTCACAGCAGTGACCACGGGTTCGATTCCACCTGTGGCCCTTTGCTGCATGTCATTCCCCCTCTCTCTCCACCGGTCTGTTTCCTGTCTACTCTTCAGCTGTCTTATTCAAGCAATGAAGGCACAAAAAGCGCCAATTGGCAGTGTCAAAGCGCCAATTACAAATGCTACACTCTATAATCAGTCTTTGAAGAGTGTTAATCTACATGGTATAACCATTTTTTTTGTAAAACAGCAGCTTGACTAAGTAACTTAGCTCCTCTACGTAACATCCTAAAAGCAGAAAACTTGATATTTCCTTTTGTGCATGACTCAAAAAACATGTAAAGTGTTCAGTGAGCATAAGAGGTGTTGGTAAATACATTTATAATTTTGGAGGACCCCTGTGCTAAGACAGGCTAACAGTCTGACTCCAGCTTTTGACTGAAGGCACAGACACAAGACAGGTCCAAATTTTCTCAACTCACTTTTGGAACTATTCCCTATATTCCTTATGAAATTTCTTAAATGTACAAGGAAGATTAGATCCAAGTTGACCAAAATTTCCAAAAGATTTGTTTGCTGTGAAAGAACAGCCAGTTCCTGTTTGACATTTCCTCTGGCTTTCTGGTGTTAGTAGTCAACAAATACTCATCTACATTCCTTACTTTGAAATTTTTCCTTTGCCTGTATTCTGCAGTATACTTCTTTTCATTCACTCGCTCTTGACTTGCTCTTCTATCAAATCCTTTTCGCACAATTGACTGGGACAGCCTCAATCATCTCATCCGCCTGGATGGATGAAAGGGAATGACATTAAGATAAAGTGAGAGTGGCCCCCGGGGGTCCGTATGGCTCTATGCTGAAGAAATCCATCTCCAGCACTAGATTCCCTTGACATCTTCTCACCTGAGGAAGCCCCTGGGCGCAGGTTGACCTCATGTGCAACCCACCACTCGTTTCGCTACCAGACCTTTTCTCCCCCATCCCTGCTGGAACGAAGCACAGTCACTGATATGAAGCCTCCAGTCCTGGGTAAAAATCTGACTGCAGTACGATCACTGTGACTCATCTGTATTGTAGAGAAGCTACTGTAACTGTCAGTTAACATTAAAAAAGAATTACATTGTTTAACTTTGCTAATTTTGCAACACCAAAGCAGTAGATACCCAAAAGGGTTAAAAAAAAAAAAAAAAAGAACAAAGGCAGCTAAGTTTTCAGAACTGTTCTGTTCTTTTAGTGAATGCTACTGGCTACCGATTAACTCTCATCTAAAGTCAACA
>JAQFJA010000022.1:7683211-7695534 GCA_029874485.1 Naso brachycentron
TGTTTGGTGAACAATAAGAAAATAGCTGTGGTTGATATGTGGGTGAGCCCAAACAACATAAACCACAACTGCAGAACTGCTGGAAAAGGAAAAAAATATTCAGAAAAATTTCAATAACTGATTAGACTCAGTGGAAACAAGATGGATTAAAGACCAATCAATGGATACATAATGTAAAAGAAAAGCAACTGGGCACAAAAATTAAATTAAACTATTAATTGCTCAATAACTCAGTAACTGTATGTGTAATATTAGGCTGGAACAGAAGATCTATTGTTTTACTACCCGTTTCTTTTAATTCACACATTTGCATTTGTGATAGGGGCAATTAGGATCTATTTATTATTCACACAATCCCTCATAAAAGGCTAATGAGCATTTGTTTTGACGACAGTAAAAATGCAAGAGAAAACGATTTATATTTGTTAGCACTCACAGGTCATTATGCTGTAGTCATTTGTCAGGGGCGTAGCATCCTCTGCTTGATCTGAGTCAGGAAGAGAGCTCACTCATTCGCTCCTCCTCTCAGGATGGACTGATCCGTCCGACAGTGTGTCTTCCTACCATGGGTCCATCTGTAATTCTAAGAGGCCTAGGGTTTTTTTTATTTAAGTATTTATTTATTCAAATTACTGTATGATTTCACATCTGACACCTGCTAAGCACAATTTTTTCTAATATACATTCTTAGTTACAGTATATAGTGTGTTTTTGTTTTTGTTTTTGTTTTTTTTAAGTCTTGTACCTCTGTATAATTTATTTTGTTTGGCTGTTAATAACCCTAACCTTTCAAAATAAGTTGCCCTTGAGTACAATATGAAAATCAAAACAGTTTTTACAAGTGAATTTGAGTTAGTTGATGATGTGCAAGTAAGATTTTTCAGTGGTTTTTTTTTTCTTTTTTCTTTCACTTTGGGTATTAAAGGAGAAGGTAAAGGGACAAATCAAGTGCTTTTACAATCCATCAAAAAAAAAGGTCATCTTAAAAGACAAGACAATCACTAAATGTTTAGTGGTGTCCTCTCATGTTCCGACACTGAAACACGAAGGTAAACAGCGGCTAATCAGCTGGAAACAGCTATTTGTTTTTTTCCTGAAGCAGTTGAAACAGTTGCTTCTGGGTTAAAAGCTGCTGTTCAACTAAATATTTTAGTGTCGGAACGTGAGAGGACACCACTAAACATTTGGCGATTGTCTTGTCTTTTCAAACAACCTTTTTTGACTTTTTCTATGTCGAAGCACTTAAAACGTCCCCTCAGTTCCATTGTTTAGCTAGCGGTGACGTCGGCAAAGAGTTCCAACCATTGTGACTGCACCATTCGTTATAATAATGCCGTAACACATTGTGTATGACCCTAAATTCCTTTATTATAAGGCTTAATATGCATAAAAATGAACTCCATTATGAGGCACGATCATTTGAAATGTGAAAATTCTGCTGTAGTGATAATCTGTCATGCTGGGTCCTGTGTTATTTTGAAATGTCTTCTCTTTGTGTTTTGTGTTACTTTTGTGTTTTCCTGCCTTTCTTGATTGCCTCATTTGTTTCACCTGTGCCTTATTCACTCAACTATGTTAAGTTTGTAATTAGTCTCTGTGTGTAAGGATTACACCTGTGGAATATTATGCCTAAAGTGGTAAGATCAAAGATTTTTATTATTTATTTTTTTATTTCGTTTTGAGAGGAATTCAGGCTGTGGTGGACCAAAAACCTCTCGTTATTGCAACCTATGCAATATTTTTTTAAAAAGGAGATTGCCTCTGACATGACAGATTACCACCTTGACGGCCCCGGCAAGTAGCCTACTGCAATTACAGCTCATATCGCCAAAGGTGCCGTTAGAAACAATGTAACCTAAATCTTCAAGATTGCCTCTTTAATTCTAATTGTGTTGACATCCACAAAGGGAAAAATGTCTTTCTATGTGTAACTTTAAGTTCCTATAGCATCAAATAAGAACTAACCTGCAGTACATTTTATGGCTAAATTTGCTGAATGTTATGATGACTGTCTTTATGATAAACAGTATAGAGCAACTGATGGACATAGATAACAAACTGAGATTGGAAAATAGATATTCTAGGACTTTGTTATGCATTTCATTTGATGACCTGTGCCTCTGCTCTGATAGGTGGCGGTTCTAAATTGTTCATAAAGCTGATGGTACTTATGGAGGAAATTATTTAGTGACTCTGGGACTGGGCAGGGTTTTTAGCTTATTTTCTTTCAAACATTCATTTGAGCATTGCACATAGGAACTGTCCATAGAGTATACAGTATAGAGTTGAGCAAGTTAGCCTCGATTCAGAATTGATTGGAAGTAATTTGTTTGCTACATTTGTTTCATTTACTTCTTCACCTGCAACTGTTTTTCTATGTTTGCTCTACACTGTTCTCAAATTGTGCCATTTTACTTACTGCTAGTGACTTCCTGGTTGTAACAAGGGGAAATATCCAAAAGTCCCCCCTCAGATGCAGAGCCGAGACATCGATGCTCAAAGGTGAGAGGGTTGGTGAACTAGCATGTCTTGACTCTCCCAGAGGCCTGCTGGCCTTCACCTGTTCCCTGTCCTTCTCTCCTCCACCGAGTTTTCCCCCCTGCCCCTCAACAGACGTCTTATCAAACGTGACTGATTGCTGTAATCTGGACTGGAGCCATTAAGCAAATTACCTGAATCATTGCGAGGATTAGTCTCATTAACACATGATTAGCATCAAATTAAAATAATGAGTGTTTAACTTGTGATGTCTTCCAGTTGTTGGAACAGCTTGATCAGCCACGCCACGCTGACAGAGGGGGCAGCCCCTCGTGTCAGGGATCCTGAGGTGGCAGAGGCCAACCCTCATGCAGTGGTGGACTATCGCATGGACTAACTGTCAGCCAATGCAAAGTGAGTGTCCCTCCCCGCCAAAGTTTTCATTCAGAAAATTTGTCCACTCTGTATTTGGCTAAAACACGAAGGGCAACAGGAGTTTTGCCCCAGTTTTCAAGGTCAAGTTAAAAAAGATGTTGAAATGGTCACCATTGTTAGATTAAAACTATTATTATTGCAGTGGTAATGGTGACATGGAATTGATCATAATTTTTAAGTTTGCTTACGTATACAGGGCAGGTAGTAAGGCACAACTAGCTAAAACTATGCAGTCTGACACAATATTCCTGTAATAAATCCTCATCAGATGATAGTTAAAAATGTTCAGTTTTGGTTTGGACTACAGGCTGTAATGTTTCTGAATACTTTTATCTTAGATCTTATTTTGTAAGTGGACTTAAGGCTGTATTCAGACCAAATCAGGTGGTCCGCAGAAACGCAGCAGGATTGTCTGATGGCGTGAGTGTCATTTAAATAATATAAAATGACCCACTGTGTGATGTTAAGTTGTGTCCTCTATTCCTCCCCCAGTCTAAGTTAAATTACCTGAAGACTTTATGCGATTGGCTGCTGCAGTGTGACACAGCTGGCTGCTGTGAAAAAGTTGAGCGAATTTCAACTTTTTTCGCTGCTGCCGGCTGCATTTTTTTTTTCGGGCAACCACAGCGGCTCAGACCACCGCAGCAAAAATGGATGGGCCTTATTCAAATGAAAGAGAAAACCTGCGTTTTCGCCAGATTACCTGGTCTGAATACAGCCTTAGGCTAAAGCATAACAGTATCCTGTTTTACAAAGTAAACACTGCTGATAAACCATGTTTTTTAAAATGCAAATATCCCCTGGGGAACCAAGCAGTAAATGTCTGATAAAACTGAGAGTTGTGGGAAAAATGTGTAGCTTGCTTCTGAAGTGCTTTCTGAATCTAAATGTTGAAAACCCAAACTAGCAAAAGTGCTATTCAGTTATAAATCAAGAAGTTAATAGTCAGTGTAATCACTCACCTACTCTGACCTGCAGATCACTTTGAATCCCTCTAAAATCAGTGGCACGACAAGTAACAAACTATCAATGCTTTGTGTGCACATTACATAAAAACTGGCCTGCAGCGCAGCACCTTGAGCATTCTCACAAATGTCAGTCAAGAAACTCCCCAGAGGAAACCCTTCAAGTAACTTTAGGAAGAAGGGAAGGATATGATTTTTGGGGCTGTTTTTTTATAGTGCTGATTTACCTCAGTCTTTATTTTGTAGCTTAATTCCTCAAGGAGTCTTTTAGTTATGAACTTAAAAAAAAACTAATTATCTCCTTAATGATCTTTAAAATTGGCACAAAACGCAGAGGTGATGGCGTGTCAGGATGTGTGAAACCCTCAAACACACCTTCACACTGGAGTCACTATACTTTCTTCACACACTGCCAAATATACTTACTATATTTATTACATATGTTTTTCGCAGTATGCTGCATTGCTTTGTTCTGCAGAACAGCACTTTGTATTTCCCAGTTGTGCATGCAAAGACAGACGACTGTTCCTTTGTTGCTTTCAGTGATGGGAGGCTGGTTGTGTTAACAGACTGTTTTTCTGTACTGTTGACTGAACGCACAGCTCATTTGATTATTGTCATCCTTCAATTTCATCATTTTTGCAGGAAAGTTTTTTCTTCATGGAACAGTAAAACATATTTCCAGCTATCATCTTTGAGATTAGGGCCTTTGTTAGTTTTGCAAGTTTGTCATCAAACTTCTTCAACTACTTGGTGCTGGTAAGAGGATGGCCCCTCACTCTGCAGAGTGCTTCCCCCTCTGTGCAGAGTTTCTGTGGACTTCTGATATGCTAGCTTCACGCTGCAGAGTTTTTCAAGTGGCATCCAGCCAAATTTTACAGGACTGCACAAAATGCTTTACTGCTGCCAATGTCGGAAAAAAATGTGCCACACGAGTTGTATCGATGTAAAAGGCAAGCGAAAAAAGACTTTTTGAAGTCAATTATTGCATAAAAATGTGGCTTTTTAAAAAAAATCAAACTGAATTGAAAACAAACTGGGATATAAAGCATACAGCTTTATATATTTATGTATATATTTATGTAACCTTATAATCTCTCATCTGTTTCTGGATTGTCCTACTTCTGGCTTCTTTCTGCTGTAATGATCCTTATTTTTCACAGGGAATGATAGTGTTTAATCTATACCTGCATATTTAATCAAACAATGATATAAACCATATGTAAATTGTGCACAGAACTTTTAAAAGTTTCTCTGCCACCACGAGCAAAACAAAGTTGTTCTAGACGTCCATTTATGACCGGACTTGCTCAGTGTGGATAAAAGGATTGGACGAGGCTTTCTATTGTTTTCTCAAATCCTCGACTCTGCAGACATTCAGTAACATCTGTCAAGCTGTAATTAATCAACATTCACAGATGTTGCTTTCCTGCAACCTGTTGACATTTCTCCAAAAAGCTCTTGCAACAGAGAACATCTGATTACATGAATAAATAGTGAAATGTTGCATTATTATCGTCTCTCACAGTGCAGCGTCACTCCCCCTTCACCTCACAAAGTGAAGATGAACAAATGGCTCGAAGCAGGCAGGGAGTGTAATGCACCTTCTGCTTTTATCTCAACAGGAGATTTATTTAAATACCACAAATGCATATTTAGTAACCACTAAGTGTAGTTAAAAACTATAATGCTAACCGGCTGCTTGGAGATTATGGACCCTGAATGACATTATGTTTCATCAGAGGGGCGGGGGAGTATGGATGTCAAGTGCTCGCCCAGCAGTACGATTTAATATCATACCCAGTGAGTACAACTCCTTTTTGTACTAATGAAAACAATAGCAGCACTAAACACTCCAGCCTACATTTAATTTAATCTTTGAGGGATTATCTTCCTCGGCTAATGTCAGAGTGTAAGATGGCCTGTGAATATTAAATACATTTCCTCTGCAGATGCTCTGACAACAGCGGCGGGATAATGTCAACAGATTTTTTTCTGAGTTTCTTCATATGGGTGGAATTACTTCATGAAACATTTATGGGGAAGCATTTGCCTTTGCTGAGTTCTCCATTATGCTTGAATGTCATGACACAAAAGGGGTGGGATTTGAGGATAAAATTTGTGTTAATGGCCTTGTTTTCCTTTGGCTTTGGCTAAATTAAAGGGCTTAGCAAATCCATCTTAACCATGACTGTACTGCAAAGGGGCTGAAGAGGAGAAAGTCACTGCAGCATTGTGCAGAATATTAATAGAGTCTGCCTGATCCAGTGCGCAGTAAATTAATTTAATTACATTACTTTGGACAACTTTGACCATCATTTTGATTGTTTAGTCTTCTTTTTTGACCTACATTTTAAACCCTTATAAGGCAAAAAACCCCAAAAAAACTACTGACTGCCCTCATAGCTAAACAGAACTTTGCTTAAACACAATCTGATGTTAGTAGGAAGAAAAGCAGAAAAACAAAAGTTCATTGTCACTTTTATGATCACACTTAGCTTGTACTACCTCACAAGCCTACTGGACTCTGGACCAAGTGGATACCTACGTCAGACAATTAGTGCAAAATGACTTTTGTCACGATATTTTCTTGCAAATGCAAAATGTCTCTGAAAAACTGAACAAATAGCAAAAGCATTCACTTTAGCTGCCTTAAAAGAAAGAAGCTATTATGGCATCTTTAAATGGAGTGATTATGAGCTAAGTTTTTTTGTGTAGGATGTTTATATCAGGGCACGATGTGGCTTAGCGATTAGCCAAGAAGGTCTACAAGAAGGTCCTGGGTTCAAATCCAGGTCCGCTCATCTAACATCAAGGGGGTCCTGGGTTTGATATCCAGCTGGGGTAGGACCTTTCTGTGTGAAGTTTGCATGTTCTCCCTGTGTCTGCATGGGTTCTCCCACAGTACTCCGGCTTCCTCCAGAGACATGCGAGTTAGGTTACTCTGTGACTCTAAAGTGCCTGTAGGTGTGAATATGAGTGTGAATGGTGATTTGTCTCTACCTGTCCAGGGTATACTCCACCCTCGCCTAATGTTAGCTGGGATTGGCTTTAACCACCCAGCGTCCCTGCAAAAAGGATAAGCCGTTACAAAAATGAATAAATTGATGTTTACATCTGATTATAGTTCAGTTTAGACCATGCAATATGATCATTTGTACTTGAAAAAAAAAAAAATCAGGAACATTGTAAACAGTGTGGTCACTTGCTACCAAACATGACAAGGCAACCTTCAAGTTGTCCGTAGCCAGGCATCCTTCATTTTACAATCCGTCCGTGTTTGTCAACTGATGTGAACTGTTGGACTGCAGTCTGGGATGTGAAACTGTTTCATCTGCGGACAAAAGTATTGCCGGTATACTTTCTAAAACTCAGCGGCCAGCTGGAGTTTTAGGGTGTAAGTCAGCCTCAAAATGACGTTCATTTACTGAAGTCACTGATAAAGTAGACAAACTTAACAGCCACATCCAAAATGCTCTAGCATTTGGTTAGTGGCTGATGATAATTTCCCCACATTGTTGCTACTTTATGTCTGTCTGAGCCCATCTGTGGTCTCTGTAGCAACAAACAGTATTTCTCACTGAGTGCACTGTTGTGGTTGGCACACTCTTTTCCCTTCCAAGTGAATGAAAAGTCATCCTAAGGACATAGCGACACTGCCTAATTGCAGTTGATTAATAAAATACTAGCGCGGGCAGCAGTTGGCAACTCCATTATTATGTTTCTCAAACAGATTAATTGCACTGAACAATATGAGCCTGCCACAAGCGATAGTGAGACTTTGGATACAAAGGCAGTCATCAAGACCGAGCCCGGTTAGCATTAGTCATTTTAAATAGCTCACTCAGTGATTGCTCTCATGTACAGTTTCAGTTTGAGGTGCAGAGATGTGCCGGAATGAGCCAACAGATGCTCAAACTATTTTGAGAAGTGTAACTGATTGGACTTTATCTATATATTTATAAATAATAATAATTAAAAAAAACAATAACATCAGTAAAATCCAATCAATGTCAGCCCAGTCAGTGTGAAAAGAAGTATCTGTTGACTGGAATACGAGACCCGACATGTTCACACACACTCACATTACTGCCTGTGTAGTTTGGGCTGCAGGCTCAGACCATATTAATGAACTTAAGCTGAGGGGAAAAGGAGCTCTCTTCCTCACGACAGCAAATAGCCAAGGGCAATAGCCGATAACTAATGTGTGGAATATTGCAATTAGCATGGCAAAGTACTTACAGGGATCAAATTAAAAAATTCATTAACGTGCGCACTTAATTAAGAAACACTTTTCGGTTTACATGATAAATTATGACACCTATTAAATCTTCCACTACAAGCTGTAATGGCCTTCTTTGCTCCTGGGTATAGACAGTGTTTCCTTTCAGGTTCAAGGAACTCTCCAAGGACCTGAAGTATTTATTAAAGAGTTTTATTAGGAATAATGTTTCCCTGCGAGGGATACAGGAGCAGCCATTTTTAGGGAAGTTGTGTGGGTTATTTTTCCCCCTTTTGCTGCTGTTGCACCTCAGCATCATGTCTGAATGTGTCAACCTTAATTGAAACAAGATTGGAAAGAGCCTTGAGTTGGATTTATTGTTAAAGGGGACTTAAAATGAATTAAGGGGAGTCAGATGAGAATAGAAACTTTCATGTTAAAGATGTAGCTATTATGCAAGTCCTACAGCAATATTCACTGCACGCTTGTTAAGCCACCTTTGTCTGTTTGCTGAGAGGGATAAAATGCTTTTAATTTTTATATTAATTATGTGCATGAGAGAGGATACTAGAATTTTAACTTCAAGTGTATGAGTACATAGGCATTGCATAGGGTTAGGAGGTTTATCAGGGATTCTTATTTAAAAGGATTAGTATAGTTATTATTTTTTATTAGAAATTTAAACCGCCAATTTCTTTCTGTAAAGACTAAAACTCTCTGAAAACAATATTTTTCTCTTACAAATCAGAGTCTGATAAACTTCCATGGAGTATAATGTGTAGACATTTTTGAATTTTACTTTTTAAAGCATTCCATTTCATTTTTCAAGTCCAACACACACAGCTGAACTGCAAAGCCTTCTGTCAGTTCACACTCCTAACACACACTGGTGTCAAAAGACCTCTGATATCCAGGCTTATAGATGAAACAACTGGTGGTGTTGCTCTACAGACTTGAGGCTGACTGCCCACGAGTCACTTAATGTGCTGACAGCGCTGCGTTATTTTAAACTAGTTTTAAAAGGATTTCTTGAGAATGAATGAAACATGCTTACAATGAGCCTAAATTCTTCCCAATCAATTTGGAGCAGCTGATTTGCAGAGGTCATGACAATTCTTACAACGCAATGTGGTATCAGAGACCAGAAAAGCTCGCGAGACTCTGTATCAGCTGAGTATTTGCAAATGCTTCTCACATATGTGTTATTTAAAGATTATTAAACATAAACGTTGTCTGAACTGGAGATATGAGAAATGTTCAGGTCAGTGTTGTTTATATAGTGTCAAATCACAACAAAGTTGTGTTTTTTTAGTTCTCTGAAGGAGCCTTCTTACATAGTTACAGGCTTGCTTGCTTTTCAGTCCCCTTTAATGTTATACATATATATAATATATATAATATTACAGCTGGAACTATAGAATATGTGCAGAACAGTTCTTAGGGTGCAGTGAATTGGCACCTTTGTTTTTTCAAGAATAGACCTAACAAGGATGAATGTGCATCAGCATGATCTGACAGTCACAAATTGAATTTCCGCTATTTTTGATATTAGACTGAGAAAACACATCCAGTGGAGCAGATGTTATTGATTTTAAAGGTTTTGGTTTGTCTTCTTTGGCTTTTATCCGCTCTCCTCTCTTCTGTTTTCCCTATCAGTTAAATAAATTAATTAACTGTGCTGCCGTGGCACATTTTGTTAATTTATTGACTTATGCACATGAATCCCCAAGACTGTATTTTATACTCCCTATTCATAAAAGTTCTTGTCATCTGCAGTGGCTTGTTAATCAATGGTTTGGCGGCAGGCTGCAGTATTCTCAAACTAAAATGATCTGGTCCTTATGCAGACTCACAGATAAAAAAAAAGCTGCGAGAAGATGCCAGCTGATAAGCACACGGCGTGCATTAAAGTTTAGTCTCATAGTGGAGGCACCGCTGTGTATGGAGGCGGCTGTTCAACTCCCTGAGCAGGGAAGCCCTGCGGCCTTAATCATCTCATTTATATACCAAGGATGATTCCACACACCAGCAAACATTAAACTGATCATCTCAAACAAGCAAGTAAATAAATCTCATTTGCAAAACTGCTCTCCACAGATGAACCTGTTGGTACACAACAGAATATGAGGAAATTATATCAATGCATGTGCCTGCGGTGGCCTTAATGTGCCCGTGCTTCCTCAAAAGAGTCAAGAAGCTCTTGACAGGAAGCCTCTTGATCTTTGATTGGCTCAAGTGGCCATAGATGGCCTCTTGATTTTGGTCATTTGAATCTTTCAGTGTACCCAAAATGGCCTCTTAGCCTGGCTGCATACAGATAGAAAATTTGCCACAACATAAATCTACTCACAAAATAAATTACGTTTTTTTCAAATCCCATTTATGCACTTATTTTTCATACACATGCCAGAAAGCACCCTACTTTAAGAGCAGAATTTCAGCTACTGTCTGGACATTTTACAACTGAAACCAGGTGTTTTGGTATGAGATGATGGGAGATTATCCAGCTGTTTCTGGTGAAAAAACAGGGTGTTTGGTTTGAGAGGAAACCCTTCAGCATGTGCCTGTTGTCTTATAATCCAGCTATGCTCCCCTGTCGCTTTTCCCTGGCACTCGATATAAGTTCTGGCAAAAAAAGGCCTTTTCTTCCAGAAAATTCTCTAAAACCTGTCATTAGTAACAGAAATACTTTATCAAGTTTTTTGTTAAAGCTCGTGATCTGCAGCTTTTAAACAATGCAACATTTGAGTAAACTGCAGTTCATGCACTTTGCTCTTGGAGACAATTAAGATCTTGGGTGTTGAATTGGAGTATTAAACAGACCGATAGTTCAGGGTCCAACAGCTCCCTTCTGCTGCTGCTTTTTGGCTGCTCTTATACCAGCGCTGATTATTTCAGCATTACATTACTTTGCCACCTCTTTCTTTATCCACCCTTTGGTTAAATAATTGCCAGAGCATGTGACAAAATGCCCGGTGGACAAGTCATGAGTGTGCAACTCTGTGGTTAATTTGAAGCCTTGATGCAGGCCCTGGCTCACTTCTGTTAGATAATTTCAAACAAGTGTCCAGAGCCATGTGCCATGACTAAATTATTAACTGTGTATTTCATAATGTTACTGACAATATGTTAACGTGTTTTTTCGTCTCCCCCCGCCGTGAACAGATGGGTCCTTTTACTTTATTTTCCACATCAAGTATGATTATTTCTTTGTGCCAAAAGCCACCTGCCGTTCCTTGGTCTCTGTTCTAATTATTTATGTTGGTAACACACAGCAGGACTTGTTATCAGTTGGATGGTATCTTAATAAAGGAAGGCACATCAACATATTGACATCATGTTCAAGGGGAAAATTTATCATCACGCAAAAGCGGGCAGAGTCGGGTACCGGAGCGGATCAGGCCATGTGCCAACACCTCCAAATCTGACCTCCTTTTGTTCCCTGACTCCTGAGCTCCCTTTCCAGCACACATCTGAGGAACCATGTGATGATAATTAGGTGAAAGCCCATTAAAAAGTCAAATAAGAGAGAATACATTATCATTGAGGCACCCGGACCTGATGATTCTCAGTTGTGTGTGACAGAAAAGGACAAAGGCGTCCAACTGCTGCTTGGTAAAGACAAAAAGTCACTTCTTGTTTGTGGCACATAAAGGGTGTGATCACCCCTGGTGTTGTTTCTTTTGTACTGTTCAAGAAGGCAAAGTTAAAAGTTAACAGTGTTGTATTCTTGAATTTGATCTTTTGAAGCTCACAATTACTTTTTGTAAGTTGTTTGAACCTGCAAGTGGCTCATTAAGTGGGCACAGCTATCATAAATATAGTAGTACAGATTAGAAGACAAAACAAATCCAAAGCCTCTGTAATGTTGACAAAAAAACCCCAACAAACACAAAGAAATGAAAGAAATTATCTTTTATATTTGCAACAAATCTTGTCATCAAGCAACAAAGTAAGTTGTTCGCCTCTAAAACGATCCCTAAAGCTGTTTTAAAAAACCAAACAAACAAACAAACAAAAAAACCCTCACACGAGTGTTTTCTTATCACAAGAGGTTCACCTGTGTACTTGTAGGCAACTAAAAGTACTTGGTAAAAGTTTGGGTAAGATCTCAGCAATGATTTGTGAGTTTGCCTTAGCCATATATATTGTCTTGTTCGTGGAATTAAATCAGTTTTGTGATGTTAATGTATCAATCAGAAAAAAATGGTTGTAATAAATAA